>CM053787.1:1006217302-1006292302 GCA_028749045.1 Cupressus sempervirens | reverse complement strand
GAATACATTTAATTAAGGGGGAAGGAAAAGAAGGGGACTACACGGTGGTGAAGTACATAAGGAGGAAAAAGGATGGAGCGACATTGCAGGACTGCATCGCAATCACCATAGAGTACAAACATTGTAGATGCCAATTGTTATCATTGTGTTGATTTATATTTGTAGACTTCGAACATTGTGGATGAGATAGTTGATTAAAGGTCACAAACATAGGTGTCAAACCCGACCAATTGGATAGGAAGGTGTGTAAGCCGATATATGCCATGCTTAATTTGGTTGTTATTAAAGTGGTAAGGTAATGTTTTCTTACATTACTATTATTGAACCAATATTTATATTAAGCTGTTGAATACACACACACACACACACACACACACACACACAAACACACACAAGGGTAATGACAAGTTATATGTGTATAATTATTCAATTAAACATAGTCTAAAGAAAATAATTTGAAAGCTAATAGTATCAATGGCTAAGTTGGAACTTAGAAGATATCATAGTGTCAGTGCACAAGATGTGTCCTCTCCTATAAATGGCTTATGGTGCCAGTGCGAGAAATATCTATATCCCATGTATAAATGGCTAAATGAGTAATGAATCTTATAGTGATAGTGTAGGAAGTTAGATCCTTGTATAAATGGCTATCATGCTAGTGTGAGAGATGAGTAACCCTTTATAAATGGCTAGATAAGAATGAGGAAATGGTCATAACTATGGCTAGAATAATATATTTAAACTTGTTGATATTCAAACCTAACATCTATTTTTGAAGGTAATAATGTTCCAATCTAACTCTAATTAGTGGGGACATTATATTTTGAAAGTAAGACTCACTATGAGATAAAGACATATAGACCAAGCACATTATAAGAAGATTTTAAGGTTGCAATTGTAGGATTTGATAAAAAAAAATCCATAAAGCCATCAAATACCTGCATGCAAGAAACCTATCACAAAAGAAAAAGATGAGAGGAGGCAAGTGTTTTGCTCTGAAAAATATTCTAACGTATTCTCAGAAATGGAAGAGATAAAAAACAATTACAAAAGTTCAACCTTAAAGGTGAACAAATCCCTAAAACCTAAGAAAGCTATGTTGCACAGTAATAATTAATAAAAGAATTAATTATTAATGCACCTAAGAGAAATCTTAAGAACTAAAGAGTAATATTAACTAATTAAATCAAAATGATTTAAGTAGTAAGGAAACAAAATATTACTCTAACACCCCCCTTAAGCTAGGCGAAGGGGAAAAGCTAACCTAGCACAACTATGAAAGTAGGAAATGGGTCCTGACAACAAGGCTTAATTAGGTACCCAATAAAAGAAAATCTCTATAAACTAAAGATAAAGGAGAATACCTAGTGGGAAAAAATCCTCTCTAAAAAGAGATGAAAAAAAAAAAAAGAAAATGGCTCAAGAGACTCTCTCAAAACCATAAGTACAACCAGCCCCCCCATAAGAGGGATGAGACACCAAAGCCCCCTCAGAATGATGGAGCCCCTATAGAAATGAACAAACTAATGGAACTCCAATGTAGAAGAAACAAGGTCATAAAATAAGGAAACCATTGAATGACTAGAAGGCCTAACTGATGCTCAAAGGAGAAAACATGAGGATCCTAAAAGAGAATCCCTAATGCAGGTGTGCTGACACTATCATGAATGAGGAGATGAATGTCCTCTATAGAATCTGCAACAAGTGCACCTAGAGGGTCTAGTAGAGTGAAAGTAGAATCTTGTTGAAGAGAAAAAACCTCAACTGGATGTGGTGTGGTAGTCAAAACAATGATTTTAGGAACAATATAAAGGTTCAAGTGTCCAAACTGCACCACATGATGCTCTTGCAAAAGAGAAGAGTTGTGCTCTGATAGTGGAGATGGTGGACCAAAGTGTGAAAAAGTGTAGAGATGGGTGGTATGATCTATTGTCCTTGTAGCAATAAGGCCTCCTATATTAAAGAAAGAGGTTAATTTGGTTTGAAATGATGAAGCTTTACAAGAATTTATAAATATAAAGAAAGCAATAAAAAAGGCCCCAATTCTTGAGGCACCAGATTTCAAGAAGCCTTTTCAAATATTCTCCTTTGCATCATATCATACAATTGTTGTAGTCATGCTCCAAAAAAATGAAGGACATGAACATCCAATTTCTTTTTTTAGCAAAAGTTTACAAATCTCAAAGTTGAACTATGATATCAATGAGAAACAAGAATATGCTTCAGTAAAAGTGGTTAAGGCTTTCAGACCATATTTGGTAGAACCTAATGTTATAGCATATATTACTAATGTTATAGTTAAAAATATTTTTAGATGGACAAAAACTATAGGGAGAAGATGTAGGTGGATCAATCAAATTTAGAAACTCAATATCAATATTCAAATAACCAAATTGGTAAGAGGTCAAGGATTAGCTAAACTAATAATTGATTCTAACTTGGAATCAACACAAGTAAATCAAGTGGAAGATGAATGTTCTCATGTAAGTATTGAAAGATTCTCTTGGTATTCTAATATTATATATTACTTAAGGTGCATGAGTTACCATGAAGTTTTAAATAAGAATAAGACTGGAACTATAAAATTGTGAGCAGCAAAATACATCCTTATCCAAGGTGATCTTTATTGGAAAAATAAAGATGGTGTTTATTTTTTCTTAGATATGGGTCAAGCATTGGCAATTCTACAATAAATGCATGAAGGGGTTTGTGGAGGACATTTTTCTAGAAAGATAACCACTAATAAGATTTTATGGATAGGATATTATTGGCCTCATATTTTTAGTGACTATAGTGCTTACATTAGAAAGTATGAAGCATGCCAATTTTTTTATAGGAAAATTAAAATATAATAGAGATTTTCCTCTTAGAACCTTAGAAGAAGAAGAACCATTCCAAATGTGGGGAATTAAATAGGTAAGATTAAAAATAAAAGCAATGGGCATAACTAGATTCTAGTTACCACATATTACTTCACTAAATACAGGTGAGATTAGAAATAAAAGCAATGGGCATAACTAGATTCTAGTTACCACATATTACTTCACTAAATGGGTAGAAGAAATACCAACTATGGACTCCATTAGCAAGGTTGTTACAAAATTTCTAATGAATAATATCATGACTAGATTTGGAGTCCCTATAAAGATTATTGTTGATAATGGCATGTTCTTTAGATCAGAGGAATTTTCAAAATTTTGCAATAAATATGGTATTTTTGTCTCCTACTCTTCTCCTTATCATCCTTAAGGAAATGACTAGGCTAAGTCTAGTAATAAAAATATACTTAAAATCATCAAGAGAATGTTGGGTAATAAAAAAAGGGCCTAGGATTCAAAGTTGCACTTGTAATATGGGCAAACAAGATTACAAAAAAAATGCCACTGAGTGTTCACCATTTGAACTTGTGCATGGAAAAGAAGCTAGACTTCCTAAAAATAATTAATTACCAATATATAAATTTATCAAGAAAGAAAAAATAGTGTTGAAAATATAAGATGAGTAACTGAGAGGGGAAGGGTGAATCAGTTACCACAAAAATAAATCCTAGATCCCTTAGATGTCAATACAAATCAAGAACTCTATGTAAACTATATTCTATTGTTACTTGGTAAAAACACAAGTATACAGTTTACACTATCAAATGTTGTAACTTGTAAACACTGAAATAACTCAACAAATCTTTATCATAAAAATCTTAAGATATTATCTATGATTAATATTACTTTAACTTAGTTGCATACACATAAAATAAATAGCATGAACACAATTGACACCAAGATTTAACGTGGAAACCCAATTTGAGAAAAATCAACAATTGCAACTAGTTACTAATTTTCACTCTTCTAAAGTGAGCCTTGTTAGGAGCCAACCCTGTTAAAGGTTACAAAACACACTATTAGGTGTGATCCTATTAAAGGATTTAATCACCCTATTAGGAGTGGCCTTGTTAGAGGTCTTTAGACAATTCAATCCAGAAATGCCACCTTGTTAGAGGATTTACAAATAGCTATTAAGCCAACTCTGTTAAGAGATTTAGATCATTGCTACAATGGTTAGACAGTAATAATGAGATGACCTAATTTTTGATGCAATTGAATTTTTGATTATAAATCTCAATTCTAGCTTGTATACTTGATCCTTCCTGACCAAATGTATCTTTGCAACTCAACAAGGATATTATGCTTATCCTTCTAATTTGCTTCCTCTAAGCATCATCAAATCTTCTATTATGTTTCACACTTTGAATCCTCAACTTGACCTTATATTTATATCTTACACATCATCAAGTCAACTTGAATACTAATTAAAATAATTAATATTCATCTTCTCAGTCGGCTAGAACCAACAAAAAAATTACTTGAACTCAATATGCCAAAATAAGAAAGTCATTCGTTAACTGACCCTGCTCAGTAGATGCTAACTCAAAGAAATTTTCTCGTGTTAACCAAGTGAACTCGATTAACACTACATATTCACAAAGTTCCTTTGATAATCTAGTGATCTTAGTTAACACTAGTTCCATCCAACATTTCCTTCATTAACCGAGTGAGCTTAGTTAACACTCAACTTCTGCAAAATTTCCTTTGTTGCCCAAGTGAACATAATAGACACTATCTTCTAAACTAGGAAAACTCTGGAATGCTCGGTAGACATAGGAATTCTCGACAGACATAGGAAACTATCTTCAATGCTTGAGTGAGCTTGACATTCACTAATTGGAAATTATATGACATTTTGTGTAACATCAAAGACAATACACAATTAATCAATTATTTCTAACAATCTCCCTCTTTGGCATTGATGGCAACACAACATTTCATAATACTATAAAATTTTAGAGCAAGAATATGTTGGAATATTCAAATATGGAAAGAGTACTTATGAGAGGGGGGGTGAATCATAAGTATCACACTTTAGCCAATAAAACTTTTAATTGAAAGTAAACTGTATGCATGTAAATACATCAAATAAACTTGAAACTAGACACATGGATCAATAACTCATAACACTGGAATTTTGGTAACCCAGAAACCCTGCAGGAATAAGAAGGTAAAACTGGGGTGGGGATGATACCCACAAAAATTACTGCAGCAATATTGTTCAACCACTTCTGATGGTCTGCCCTCTTAAAGGCCTGCCATGTTAAAGGCTTTACACTGTGTCAATAGTGACCTGGTTAGAGGATTTCAAACACTTAACATGAAGTGTTACCCTGTTAAAGGATTTAATCACCTAATTAAGGATTTATCAAAATAGTTGTTAAGCTAACCTATCACCATAGGATTTTCATTCTAATACAATTGCTAGAGAGTATTAGGTACAATAAACCTGACTGATTACAATCCTTGATTACTGAATGCAGGCACTTGTTCTGCTTTCTCTGATCTTGATCCTTTTTGTGATCTGATAATCCTCGCTTCTAAAAATAAAATTCCTTGCGAACCCTTGTATGTCTTCTCATACCTCTCATCTCTTTTACAATGAAATTTCATCTTCCTTATAAGGACATTTGAGAATTTAGGGTTAGGTATGGATCTACGATCCACATTCAATCTTCATTTTTCGCTCAATACTTATCTTTTGCTGATTGGTTGCATGTCTTCATCATTTTTCTTATTGGTTGCATGTAAATTGCATAGGAAAAATAAAAGATTCGATCTCATCATTAAATCCTTGGAGATTTAACTTATGTCGGCTGTAAAGACTGTTTGCATCATAGTTTGTACAATTTCAAACTCTTATGCTGATCTACTGAGTTACTCGGCTCCTGAAGTATTGCTGATACTCGGCACATGCTGTTTCCTGGATAGCTCGGCACCTTAAGTAGCTCAGAACCTTATGTTACTTGGCACTTGTTAACACTCAGCACTTGTTAACACTTGACACTTGTTAACACTTGGCACCTTGTGTTGCTCGGCACTTATACTTCACTCAGTATCTAATCTTCGCTCGGTATCTGATCTTCGCTCGGTATCTGATCTTCACTCGGTATCTGATCTTCACTCAGTATCTGAAAACTACTCGGTATCCAATGTGGAATATGTTTAAGTGTGTTGGCACTCAATTTTCAAAAACCATTATGAGGTTAACAGAATAAAATAAGGAACATATCCTTAGTTTCATTCTAATTCTGATCCATGAGAACTCCCTCTATCATTGTGAACTCCCTCTACCTTCAGTTTCTCCTTCTATTGGCAAAACTATGTCTTCAACATCTTTCTTTGATAGCAAACTTTGTATTTGATATCAGACCAAGTTCGTTCTCCCTCTTTGACATCTCTTTCTTTGATGTATGACTAAACTTTCCCTCTTAAGAATTTTTTTGTGATATGACAAAAAACTTCTCCCTCTTTAACATCTCATGCCAAAGACAATATTCAATGAATATTAATGTACCTCATATACTAATTCATTTGCAATGTGCCCTTGTCAATACTGCATCAACTTACTGATTGTCAATATGCTCTAGTTAATGCATCACTAAACTTCATTTAGTGAGCTTCAGATAGGGGAATGACCCCTAACTTACCTCTTAGATATAAAAATGCATCCTTAGGCAATATCTTAGTGAATATATCTATAATTTTCTCTTTAGTATTCATATATTCCAATCTTACCTCTTTATCTTGTACCAATTCTCTCCAAAAAAAATTTTTATAGCAATGTGCTTAGTTTTGGTATGCATCACAGGATTCTTTGATATATTAATTGCACTAGTGTATCACTAAAGATAACCATTGGATCTTTGATTTTTATCTTCATACCTACCAATAGTTTCTTGAACCAAACAACATTTGTACAATTAACTATTATTGCCATAAATTCTACCTCTACTATGGACTAAGAAATACAATTTTGTTTCTTGCTTGTCTAAGACACTAGTCTTTTACCAAGAAAGAATGCTCCACCACTGGTGCTCTTTCTGTCATCAACACTTCCTACCCAATCAACATATACGAATGCTTTCAAATCCAAATTGACTCCTTTTTTGTACCATAAACCATATTCTTCAGTACCTTTCAGATACCTCATGATTCTCTTGATTTTCATCATGTGATTTTCTTTGGGATTTTCTAAGAATCTTGCCACCATACCAACTACTAATGCAATATCAGGCCTTGTGTGCATTACATATTGCAATTTTTCAATCATTGATTTGTATGTGGTCTAATCTACCTCTTTGGAATCATCATTTTTGGAAAGATTATGTATAGTAGACATAAGTGTTCCAATTGGTCTTGAATCTTCCATTCCATACTTCTTTAGTATCTCATTGATATATGTGGATTGAGTTATGTAGATACCATCTTTCTTTTGTTGGATCTACAATTCGACAAAGAATTTTATCTCTCCAAACATAGAAATCTCAAATCATTTTCTCATTTCTACTGAAAATACCTTGTACAAGTCATCATTTCCTGTATATAAAGTGTCATCCACAAATATGTCAGCCAACACAATCTTCTTGTCTAGTCCTCTTTTGATATACAAACTATCATTATCATTTGTTCTTTGAAAACCAATATTTATTAAATAGTTACGAAGTCTTTCATACCAATCTCTAGGAGCTTGCTTGCGACCATACAATGCATTATGTAATTTGTAGACCATATCTCTTTGGTGAGGATCTAAAAAACCTTTAGGTTGTTCTATGTAGACTTCCTCATCAAAAATTCCATTCAAGAATGTAGATTTTACATCCATCCGATAAACTTTAAATCCTTTGTGAGCTAAATTTGTTAGTAAAGTTATAACATGTCCTAATCTTGCAATGGGAGAAATTTTTTCACCATAATCAATACCTTCTTCTTGAGAATAACCTTTACATACTAACCTTACTTTATTTCTAGAAACTTCTCCATTTTCATTTAGCTTGGGTCTGAATACCCACTTTGTGCCAATTGCATTTTTATCCTTGGGTCTTGGAACAAGAGTCCAAGTCTTATTCTTCTCTATCTATTCTATTTCTTCATTCATAGCTTCAAATCAACTTTTATTATACAAAGCAACTTTAAAATTTCTAGGTTTAGATTCAACAAGCAAACATGTACCTTTCAATTTGTTTCTTATCATTGTTCCATATGACTTGTCTCCAATGATCTGATTAGGTGCATGGTGCCTTCTAACATATATTTCTAGCACATGCACTTTGGATATGAAATTTTTTCCACTAACCTCTTCATTATCTTCTATATTAAGCTCGGGTCCCACTATAGCTTTTGACAGCTCAGTAACTTCTGATCATGACTCAGGTCTTGCAGACTCAACTCAAGTTGTACTAGATGCAACGCAGTAGCTTTTGGAGATTTTGGGGACTCGTGAGGTGAGGCCTCTTGACTTCCAAGTTTATTTTTCAAATTATTAGGTTCATAATAAACAAATCTTCTATAATCCTTAAGTTCTTTGTTTCTCTCTTCTTCACTCTTTTCTGCAAACTCCTCAATTCTCACATGTGAACTTTCTATGATTTTATTAGTAGAAAAATGAAAACATTTGTATGCTTTACTTCTATAGGAGTATCCTAGGAATATGCCTTCATCACCTTTGACATCAAATTTACCTTTCTTGTATTCCTTCAAGATATAACATTTGCCACCAAATAATTTCAAGTAACTTACATTAGGTTTGTATCCATACCATAGTTCATAAGGAGTTTTAATTGAGTCTTTCTTCAACTATGCTTTGTTCATGGTATGCACTATAGTACTGATTGCTTCCTTCCAATATTTGATTGCAACATTATTTTCTATCATGAATGTTCTTACACAATCCATGATGGATATGTTCCTTCTTTTAGCTATACCATTTTGTTGAGGTGTACTAGGGGCTAATACTTGTCTCTTAATCCCTTTTTCAATGAATAATTCATTAAATTCATTGGAAATGAATTCACCACCTCTATTTGATCTCAAACATTTTAGTTTCTTTTCAATTTCCTTCTCTACTCTTGCTACATACCACTTAAATTTTTGAAAAGATTCATATTTTTCTTTTAGATACATTATAGTCATCATTTTAGAATAATCATCAACAAATAAAATAAAACACTTATCTCCATGCTAACTCTCTATTCCAATAGGTCCACATAAGTCTATATGAACTAGCTCTAGGACTTCTTCTAAATGATAGTCCTTACTTCTGAAACTTGTCTTTCCCATTTTACCAATTTCACAATTTTTGCATAGACTTGTATTAGGTTTCCTTAGACTAAGAATACCTCTTAATATTTAATTCTATCTTATCTTGATTAGATTATCAAATTTTACATGACATAATCTTTTGTGCCATAACCAACTTTCTTCTACTTGAGCAATAAAACATGAACTTTTATCGAGATCTAGACAAAATAGATTACCTTTTGTTTGTTTGCTAGACCCAACCAAATTTGCTTTACCATCCACTAGTTTGGTCTCCCCATTCTTGAATTCTACCTTGAATCCATTGTTATTCAACTATGCCATAGTCTGTAGATTTTTCTTTAGTTCTTCAACCTAGTAAGCATTGTCATATCTAAGTGCATTGGTTAGTGAGATACAATATTTTCCCTTTATGCAACAAGGTTCATTGTTTCCAAATCTCACACCACCACCATCATAATGTTCCATGTGTTCAAACTTTGTTTTATCACCAGTCATATGATGTGAGCAGCCACTATCAATAATCCATGTAACAACTTTTCTAACATGAGATATAAGTTTGATTTTATCTCCTTCATCATCAGATTCATCTTTTACAACAATATATACCATTTCATTATTTTCACTACTATTTGAATCTTTATCTATGAAACAAGATTTCTTACCTTTGTCCTTGTAGTCTTTATAGTTTTTGAAATCTTTGAAATCCTTCTTTCCTTTGAACTTGTTGTGCTTCTTTTCACTTTGTTTGGGCACCTTGCAGCAATGTGTCCAAGTTCTTCACAAGAGAAACACATTAAAGGAATTTTACCTTTTTACTTTCCTTTGCCTTTGGGATACCTTCTTGCACGTAATGCTTCAATGGATTCAAGATCACTATTAGAACCATCTTCATCTTCACTTTTAGATTGTTTTCTTTTAGACTTTTTGGCTTTCTTCTTGAGTGATACCTTAGCTTCAAATGTAGACTCAATATTTCTAGAACTAGGAATATAATTATCATAGTTATCTAGTTCAAATCCTATCAACCTTCCAATTAGTGCATCCAAAGTTATCTTGTTATTTGGATCACACCTCATTTCTTGAAAGCAAACACTCTGATTGCATAGATAGGAAGATGGGTTTTGAGTACCTTATTTGCCACTATTACATCATCAATTGTTCCTCTAGAGGCTTTTATAGCACTGACACTAGCTTTGATTCTATCAACATATTTGAAAATATTTTCATCTTCTCTCATTTTCATCTGAACAAACTGACCTCTCAAGATTTTTTCCTTGGCTCTTTTTACATTATCATCACCTCCATAGATATCCTTTAGTTTGGTCCACATTTCATGAGTAGTAGCACATCCCTTGAGTTTGTCAAATTCAACATAGTTAAGAGTGGATGCTATGTCAATCATCATGATATTATGATTTTTCTTTTTAGCAATTTCTTCAATAGACATTGTACTAGTAGGAGCTGTGTAAGAAGCATTTAAGAATTTCAAACTTGAATCACTGATGGTTTCCAAATGCAACTTCATAAGTTCCTTCCATGCTACAAAGTTGTCTTTGTTCAACTTGGGAATCTCTCTTCTATAAGACATCTTGAGCTTTAGCTTAGGTACTTGAAACCTTATCTGTAAGTACCAAGAAGCTTTGATACCAATTGTTGGAAATATAAGAGGAGCAACTAAGAGGGTAGGAGTAATCACTTACCACAAAAATAAATCCCAAATCCCTTGAATGTCAATAAAAATAAAAAACTCTGTGTAAACTATACTCTGTTGTTACTTGACAAACACAAAGGCACACAATTTAAACTATCAAATGCTCAAACTCAGTAAACATTGAAATAACTCAAAAAATGCTTATCATTAAAATCTTAAGATATTATCTATAATTAATCTTACTTTAACTTAGTTTCATACACATAAAATAAATAGCATGAACATAATTGACACAAAGATTTAACGTGGAAACCTAATTTGGGAAAAACCACCAATTACAACTAGTTACTGATTTTCACTCTCTTGAAGTGAGTGCTGTTAGGAGCCAACCCTGTTAAAGATTAGAAAAAACACTATTAGGTGTGTCCCCATTATAGGACTTAATCACCTTATTAGGAGTGGCCTTGTTAGAGGTCTTTAAACAATTCAATCTAGAAATGCCACCTTGTTAGAGGATTTAAAAATAGCTATTAAGTGAACTCTGTTAAGAGATTTAGATCACTACTACAATGGT
Source organism: Cupressus sempervirens (assembly GCA_028749045.1). Lineage (NCBI taxonomy): Eukaryota > Viridiplantae > Streptophyta > Pinopsida > Cupressales > Cupressaceae > Cupressus > Cupressus sempervirens. Next base: position 1,006,280,934 of record CM053787.1, on the reverse strand, counting down.
TAGAGAGTAACAATGAGATGACCTAATTTTTGATTTTATTGAATTGCTAATTATAGATCTCAATTCTGGTATGTATACTTGATCCTTCTTGATCGAATGTATCGAATGTATCCTTCTAATTCGCTTCCTCTAAGCATCATCAAATCTTCTATTATGTTTCACACATTTAGTCCTCAACTTGACCTTATATTTATATCTTAAACATCATCAAGTCAGCTTGAATATAATTTAGAATAATTATTATTCATCTTCTTAGTCGGCTAGAACCAACAAACAAATTACTTGAACTCAATATGCCAAAACAAGAAAATCCTTCATTAGCCGTCCCTGCTCAGTAGATACTAACTCAAAGCAATGTTTCTATGTAAAAAAAGTGAACTTAGTTAGCACTACATATTCACAAAGTTCCTTTGGTAACTAAGTGAGCTCGGTTAACACTAGTTCCATCCAACATTTCCTTCATTAATCGAGTGAGCTTATTAACACTCAACTTCTGCAAACTTTCCTTTGTCACCCAAGTGAACTCAATAGATGCTATCTTCTAAACTAGGCAAACTCTAAAATGCTCGGTAGACATAGGAAACTATCTTCAATGCCTGAGTGAGCTCAACATTCACTGACTGGCAATGATATGACATTTTGTGTAACATCAAAGACAATACACAATTAATCAATTGTTTCCAACAAATAGATGATATAGACTTTATGGATTAAAGGATTAGTGCATTGATAGAGTTAGATGAAAACTAGATAATATTTTGATATTGAAAAAAAAAGGTTTAATATTTTCATGATAATAGATCAATTGATAGAATATTTAATATTGGTGATTGGGTGTTGAAATGGAATGGTAGGATCAAGGTAAAGGAAAGCATGGAAAATTTGATGCCTTATGGTTAGGTCCTTTTATAATATCTAAAAAGGAAGGTGAGCACTCATTCTTCCTATGGGATATTGATGGGAATGTACAAGAGTTTCTTGTTCATGGCTAACATCTTAAACCAATTTTCTTGTAATATGACATGTTCATTACTTGTATATTATTAGAATAGGGCTGATTTTATTTGTTTTTCTTATTTTTGTTCCATAGATAATTGGATTTTTGTTATATTTTGATGAAATATGCATCCCCAAAAAGAGTCATTGATGGTACTCTAGAATTTTTTCTTCAAAATAGGCCATTTCTCAATTTCAAAGCTTGAATCAAGCAAGGTTGCAATATAGAAACTTTTTGCCATTTCAGATGAGAAGTATTTGCAGGCTAGCAAAGATCCAAAATTTAGAATATCAGGTAGGTGATAAAAAGTGAGCCCCAATTTTGTAATTGTAGGGATGAAAGAATCTTCTGTGTTTGATTTTGCAGTTTCATAGAACATCAAATTTCAACCTTCCAATTTTGTGATTTTGCATGAGAGACAATCATACTTGTCTAATTTTGTGATTTTGTAGCTCATAATTTTCTGTTAGCTTGATTTCATGATTTATTTAGTCATGAAGTAGTATTATGTCAATTTCACAATTTTGTAGGATAGAGAATTCTTCAAGGCTATAATTGCGAAGATCAATGTTAAAAGGAAAAAAATGCATAATGGTTTCTTCAACCTCACAAAAGGAAACATATGTGAAATAGTTAAGCATATTTTTTAGTATTAATTTTGTATTGAATTAGATTTAAAAATAGCTTTATGTTAATGCTTGTGAAAGGATAGTGGGAGTTAATGCATTTCTAACCATTGTTAAAAGGACATCGTGAGATCATTCACCAGGAATATTCTTGTAGTGTAGTTTTTGTATTTCTTGTGTGCAGGTTTCAAGGATATTTAGTCATGGGATTGCCAATTCAAGCTTATAAAACAAAGGATGACCTAAAGCCTTCCATGTAACCTTATTTGACTCTAGCCCAGGAAGACCAATTGGATGTTCTCAATAACATGTATGCTGCCACTTGGGAACTACAAACCATTTATATGAGCTTTGCTAGTGACACCCATGAATTAGAGCTTAAGGAAGACATGAAAAAAAGTTCATACCATTCTTGCAGAGTTCTAAGATCTTTAGGGCAATTGGCATTTTGCTGAGATTCTTGACATGATGTGAGAATTATAATTTTCTTGGAAATTTTTAAAGTTTTGTAATTGTAAATTTTGATGAATGGTTGCAATTAGTTATTTAGTTGGTTTCTATTGTAAAGGTCTAAAGCTTTTTGCACCCTTTCATTTTTTATAAGAGAGGGTACTAGGACCTTAGAATAGATATAAGATATATAGCAAGAGATTGAAAATAAAAAATGGATATCGATAGATATGTATATATGTAGTATAGGATACATATTGCAACCAGTCACAACCCAATTGTACTCATTTTTAGTATTAATAAAAATACTCTATTTCTCTTCCAAATTCTAGGAATTGATCCTAAATATTGTTGTCTATGATTTTTTTTTTTTTGTATTTATATTGTTGTTGATAGATTGAAATTGGGGAAAATCTTTGACAAGAAAAACTCACATGCACGTGTATGTTTTGTGTAATTGGTCTTCATCCTTTGAAGATAAATACAATTAACTAAGGTTTTATGACTTCAAGTTCTCTATACAACAATTGATGGTAGCATTCCATCTTCAAGTAGTCTGATATTTATAGTAAATATTATAACTAACTCTATTCTCCCAATAGAAGAGGATTGGTCTTTTGTTTCTTCTAAAGAAAAGTATAGTTTTTTAGGTGGTATTCTTTATCTTATCCATCTGTATGGACACCATATTACACTCCACTACTTATATACATTCAAAGAGCATAAATTTGATTTCTTCTTGAGAAGATACTTTCCAACGCAAGAGCATTAGTTAAAATTATGCATCACTAATCTTTTCCTCAAGAAGCATAAGTATAGGTACAACCACCTAGGTTTTGCAGAGCCTAAAGTGTAGAGATGTTGGAAACTACAATTGGAAAAATTGTTATTTTTTCATTGATGTCAAACCTACTAAGAGAAATTTATGAATGGTGTAGAGTGTCATATATATTTATTGATGAAGAGGATTTGAAAAGAGGAGATAACAAGGTGAGCTAGTCAAGTTATTGAGAAAGAAGTTAAGAATCATGGAATCACAATGGACACTTGATAAGTTGGTCTTTGGCAAGATGATGTATTGCTCAATCATCTTATGAAGTATGGAAGTGCTTAGTTGAACACAAGAAAATCTTAATAAAATGTGGTTAGTCAATGAAGTAGCTAAGTGATAGTTATGGTCGAGCAAGTTGGAAAAGGAAATATTAGTATAGACTAAACATCATTATTGACCAAGAAAGGTAGTGAATATTGAATGAGATAGAGCAATAATAATCAAGCTACACAATATTGACTGAGTAGAAGAACTTAGTTATTTCCAAGCTACAACAAGTTGAAAATTATTAAAATATTTGAGATCTAAGGCTAACATAGTTAAATTTTTAGATCAGTCAAAGAATTAATGATGAGGATTGATGAGCTAGCATATTTAATGCATGATGAGAGTTTGTTAATTGGTCTATGGTAAGGATTTGATGAGAAATTTCTAGAAAGGAGAAGAAGAACACAATGATGGAAGGATTTGATGAATCTAACCAAACCCTAAGATCTACAGTGATGTTTCAGTGGAAAAATATTAAAATTAGCTATTTAAGGAGGTGCAAGAGATGTTTTCTAAGGTTGGTTTGTTGTTGATTGGTGATCTTAAGGAGAACTTGTGAAGAACAAAGTAGCCAAAGAGAAGTAAAGAGATTGGTGAAGTGTGATTGCTTGAAGAGTTTCCAAGTAGGTCCGTGATGGAGATGTTAATGGAGTCCAATCAATGAACCAACAAATGAGCTGAATGGAGATATGAATTTACAAAATAAGTAGTGTTTTATAGATCAAACCTAGTTGTCACTTTCTAGCCATTGTGGTTGTCAAAATCCTTTTCTCAAGGTTGACCTGATAGTCATTTTGTAAATCCTTTTATCAAGGTGGCATTCTAATGGAATGTTCAAAGTCCTCCAACAAGGCCACTCCTTATAGGGTGATTAAATCCTTTAACAAGGTCACACCTAATAGTGTGTTTTGTAACCTTTAATGGGGTTAGTTCTTAAGCAAGATCACTTCATAAGAGTGAAAAAGTGGTAGCATATTACTTGGTGGTTTTTCCCAAATTGGATTTCCACATTAAATACTATTGTCAAAGTGTTATGTGTGTATGAATGTTGTTTGCATTCTATTTACTATTTTATGTTACTATTAGTTGATATACACTAAAATAGGAGTTGAGTAACTATATGAATAAGTTGATTTACTATTGATATTCTATATTGACTAAGTGGGTTTATGAATTGGATTGAGTTATTTGAAGTTGTAAAAACTTGAAAGTGATACATCTAGACCAAAGGATAACTAATTCCCCAAACCCTCTTAGTTATTATAATCAAAGTATTGATCCTTTTAAGGAAATTTTGATGGACTTATAGCTAAAGATCAAAATGTAAAAGAGAGAGATATACAAGTTGAACAAGGACAACTTTCCAATAGGGTAACACTTGATGAGATTGCACTTACCTAGTATTGGAGATTCTACATTATCGTACTTAGATAAATAATACATTGAGGTACCTAGACCTATGACTGTTGAAAAAATGAAAGATAAGTAGGAGCATGAATAAATGATGATTGAATTGGCATCAACTCTAAATTATGTTGAATTTGATGATGTAAAGTAATGCACTACTACAAAGAAAATGTGGGATACATTGGCACAAATCCATGGAGGAGACAAAAATGTATTGAAGGCTAAGTAAAAAAGTTTGAGAGGCAAGTTTGATAATATGAGAATGAAAGAAGGTGAGTCTATTTCAAAAAATTATGACCATATCAAAGAGGTGGTGAATGCTATCAAAGGTGTTGGAGGATGTTGGTATCTCTAACTATTGTTTTATATTAGTGTCAAACACCTAGTCATTTACAAGGTGGAGTCAAACAGTCATCACTATGATCGAGCTACTCTATGTAGGTTGAGTCATGTACATAAGTAAGTATGAACCGAGCTCTATAGGAACTGAGTATGTGTATGGTCACTGAGTATTTTCTATACAAGCTGAGCTCAATATTGACCATGATGGGACTCAAAATTGCATTCCCATTTTGAGTACCTTTCTAAATTTTGAGCCCCTATAAGCACTTTTCTTGAATGCATACCCAATTGTCACTTTGAGGCCTATGAGATATTTTATGTTTAAAACACCTTTAATTTAGTATATCCATGCATCCTATGATGATATGATGTTATTCTTAGTCATTTCATGAAGCATCATTTTGAGCATTGTACAAATCTGCATTTTTTCCTATGTGTCAAACAGGGCCAAGAGGTCTAGTTAGCAATTGAATATCCTACACCTAGTTATGTTTCATGAATCATTGCTTTGGGAGTGCATAATATCAAAATTAGAGAACATATGTCTCAATTTTCAAATCATTTTGATGTTTTTTGAATAGGTTTCAAATTACTCAAATTTGGTTGTTTACCATTGTCATGTTGATGCATTTAGAATTCTAGGAAGTCCTATTTGACTAGTCATAAATTTGACCTACTTGACCAAAATGAGAGAATTCCTTTTGCATTACATTTTAAGGGTCAAAAAATTTCTATATTCTAGATTTGAGCCTATGAAAAACCTATTTGACTAGTTTTCAAATGTGATTCCAAATGCAATTTGTAAAGTTTTACTAGTTTCATAAGGTGCAGATTGGTTAGTACCCCTGTTCAGGATGTCATAACTCTGAATTTGTGATAGATGTCATCATGAGACAAAATATTATAGGGTACAATAATGTATAATACAAAATTAATATATCATATTTTAGAGCTCAGTCAAGTGTTTTGGTCAATTTTTAAAGCTGACTTATAGGCCTTCTTATCAAAAAATCACAGTTTGCAAAAATAGGATAAAGTGAGCTTTAAATGATAAAGCAATGATTGATTTGGAATCCAACTAGTATGAAAATATCAATAACTTAGTTCAAGAGGTTAGGTGTTTTAGTTTGATTTTTTTAGCCAGACCCACTTTGGGGCCCAACTGATTTTCATTGGGATGATGAGAAGATGTTTAGGAAAAAAAAGATGCTTTTAGAAGATTATAATGATTGTGATGGTCAAAGTTATTCAGAAATCACATACTTTCATTTGAGATCAAAAAGATTATGTGGAGTTATGTGTATACAGTAGACAATAAAGATGGGAGTTGAAGTTACTAACAAGATTTGATGCTTTGAAATTGTTTTTAAAGACCAATTCACAAATAACTTTTTTTTTGACATTACAGTCTAAAAGCTACTCCCCATGAGATAGTTTTTCACGAGCCTAATTATACCATCAAATTTTATGGAGTTAAATCATAAATAGGATTGAATGATATTGTAGTAAGGTTAGTAGTGACAGTAAACTTTATAGAGGATTGGGGTGATTTTGAAAGGTAGATAACAAATGATGTTTTTCTAAGCACCTGTAGTTTTACAAAATCTACCATCTTTTCATTTTTCTTGTAGAAAATAAGACATGAAGGTTGCACACTAGATTGTAATGGAGATGTTTTTGACTAAGAAACGATAAGGAAAAAATCCATAGCAATTGGTTGTTCCTATCGTGGCATCGCTAGTTTCTCTACTTCCATGAGTGCATTCTAGCTACACTTTTGGGTGAAGAGGACTTCAAACTTTCCTTCTAAAATTAGGATTATGAGGGGGGCATAAGCATGCTACTCATTTATATGGACTAGACACTAGCATTGTTCAACAATAAGAGAAGCCACAATATCTCAAATGGTCTCGTGGACTTGGGCATTGGCCACTCGGATGAGAAATCCGATCAATTAGACTTGGTTAGAAATAGTTGTAGGATCATGAACAAGAAAATCATGCATTCCAAAAATACTAAGGCATTCCAAAGAGAGCCAGTCTAAGAGAACAACCTGATGTGCAAATGTGGCACAGGGACATTGGAATATGAGTTGCATAGCGTGGTTCATCTTTGGACTGGCACCTAGCATAAAAAGGGCTTGCCATAAGACCCTTGCCCAACCAGGACATGCTATGGTGAGGAATATTTCCCACTCAAATCCTTGACATATATATGCATTCCACTACAAAGGCTTCAAACAACTATATAGGGGCATCACTTCTACCTCAAAGGAGATCATGGCACTGAATTTTTTTTTGTAAGGCTCCAAACAAGAGGAAAAGGAATATGTCTCAAAAGTGAATATAATCTCAAAACTGAGGCACTGAAACATTGTTCAACTCTATTGTGGCTTTGCCAGAGAAATCTATAGAATGTGTGAGAGCAATGAAACATCCACCAAATGGAGTCTAATTTATTAGTAGGCACCAAGCATATGCCTTTGGCCACTTTCCCCATCTATGGTGATGATTTTTAATTAGGAAACCCGATTGGAAAGCCAAAATGCATGAAGAATACATGAATATTTATCCCACATTCCTTATGGAGGGAGCTTTCCTTGTTTTTAAATATATCATCATACAATATGTTAGTTTCTTAAAAGACATGAGGATTTTGAAAGCCAAAGGCTCACGTGAGGGCCCACCATGGCCAAATGACCAATTGGTGAGATAAAATGACATTGATAATAGTTTGAACCAAACTGTTGAGAAGGTAGCGATGGTGACATCATCCAAAGTAGACACATGGCAGTTAGGTGTGCCTTTGCAAAGTTAATTATGCATTTAGGAGATAACCGTGTGATGAAGCAATATGGTTAGTTAACCGCTAGGCACAGTTTCATAGTGTAAAATGCTAGGTTAGATGAAACCACTTCCACCATGTGAAAAGGCCCATTTTGCAACTTTGCAAAGGTTAAACATGGTTAAGGAAGATGAGCTCCAACAATGCAAAATGGGTCAATCGCCAAGTTATTAAGGTCAAGATGTGGTTAAGGGTTAAGGTCTAATGGTACAAGGAGGTGACACATGGTTGGGTGCTAAGTAGGACATTGAGGTGGTAATGACTATGCAGAGGATGACCAATCAGGTGATGACATGTGGCACTCAAGTGGTCAACTAGGTTTGACCCAGATCCAAAAAGAGGGCAAAAAATATGAAATGAAAAAAAAATTATTTTTATTGATTTTTTTTCAAAATTTCATTTGAAATTTTAGATTTAAAAGTTGAAAATGATTTTGAGATATCATAAAGTTCAGACTTTATCAAAATTTAAAATTTCCAAATTTTTAAGTGCCTGCTCATGGGTTGGGGCCTAAATTTTCAAATGCATACCACAGGGGCCATTTTTATCAAAAACATAGAGCGTAATATACCATTAGAAACAAGAGAATGTAAGCCTTTAAAATATGTAGTCAAAAAATGCACATGTATTCACCAATAAAAAATACATGCAATTTTGTAAATTTTGAGGCATTCTAAACAGAATGAATGATTTTCATGATTGGAATTTAAAATTAGTTAGAGAGAAGATGAGGAATTTTGTTGACTCCATATGTGAGGGAAAATGCTTTTGAGAATTTTATTTTACCTCTAAAATCATTTAGAATTGGTTTTGGCATGTGTTTTAGTATTAGATCGGGCATCTTCTTGCAAATCAGTTGCATGTTTACATCATTTTGAAGATATTTCAAGCATTCTTCAGTAGCATGGATAAGATCTAATTTTTAGTTATAGAAAGTGGGTAGAGAGAAGTTCTTCATTAGTAGGTGGAAGAGTTTCAAGTGGACTAACGACAACATCAGATCTGATCTGGGAATTCTTCCTATCTTTTTAATCTCTTCTCTTCTCTTTCTTTAGAGTTGGTTCTCAAGTTTTTTGAGCAAGTTCTTAGATGGATTTCCACCATTCTTCAAATTTCTCTTGTAATGAACAGTAGTTAATGAATTAAAAAGATAGTCCTAGTCTATTCAATTTTTTATGAGTTAACTTCATGCATCCTTTATGTATTTGTTTCAAGAAAATAAATAAAATGTAGCAACAAGTTTATCTTTAATCTAAATCTTGTCTCATGTTTATGTTCTTTGTAATCTTCTGTGGTTTGTGAACAAAGAGCACAAAACTCAATTGTAATCTATTTTAGGTTGCATGTGTTTATATGCTTTTCTTGTGATTCAAGGAGTCATGTAAATGCTTAGTTTATCATCACAGGGTTGCAAATTTCATGAAGGGATAGGTCAAGTATGAGACTCAAAAATGACGCAAATGTCTAATTCATAAGGTAAATGGATAGTTTTGGATGTCTTAATATATGAGATGTATCAATGATTTGCAAGGATGTATGTTAGTGATTTGTAGAATTTACCAACAGATAAGTGACTAATCAATGAAAAGATCTATGTGTTTGGTTGCTTTCGTCTTGGTGATGTTGAAATCAATATTATAATGAATATCTTTTCCCTTTTTGTTGAAGAGCTAAAAAGAGTTTCCATTAGTTTATCTAGTTCGCAAGTCATGTTATTAGCTATTTCATGTTCATGAATGTTTGCATAAGCAATAGAAGATTAAGGTATAAGATTCAATTGTATGGTATGAAACTAGTACCATATGAAGAATCTTGGGTTCACCCACCTAGGTCTTGCAGAGCCTAAAGTAGGAGTATAGCCTTAAATTTGGCCCTAGTGTCTGAATCGGTATGTTGAACATGGGGAATTAGCTGCCCCATAGATGTATTTGTTCCTATCATTGGGTTATTGAAAAATTGTTAATCCAGGAGCCAACAAAATGGCAACTCTGCTGGGGACATATTGAATTTGTATAGTAGACAATCCTTGAGAATTTGAAAATAGATTCAATATAGTTGGAAGAAAGGCATGTGAAGAATTTAATATAGCAGCAAGGTTGTAAAGTGTTTTCTATTTTCTTGTTGAAGATTCATGTTTCCTAGTAATGCCTTATTCATTTACAATAGTAGCTTTGAAAGTTGAATGTAAACTATATTATTACTATTGAATTCATCTTCAATCAGCTTAGCTAGTTGTGTTTTCAAAGTGCTATTGTAAAATTAGAGTCAAAATTGATCAAAAGTTTTCTCTCTTTTCTAAGTGTTTGATGATTTGAAAGTTCCACAAGTTGAAAATCAGGTTTAGATTTGTCAAGTGATAAATATGTTTTAAATCTTTCTCAAAATTGTGAATGGTGACTCTCTAAAGATCTTTATACCAATTGAAAATTGGTTTTATGTGAATTTTTTTCAAGGACTTTCAATTTTGTTGAGCAGATCTAAAAGTATATAAGGAGATCTTTGCAAGAAAAGAGAAGATATTTGTTCTTGATTTAAGTTAAGCGTTGTATGCATCTTCTATTCTAAGAATTTGAATGTTAGAAAGTGGATCACAATAGTGACCTCATTTGTCCTCTTCAAGGAGGTGGCGGATCTACATGGCTTTATGAATGGTGTGAAGAAGTTGAGGTTCAAACCTATGCCAAATCAACAAATAAAGTTTCAGCATCAACACTTAAGGTATTTTAATTTTCATGTGTTATCATTTCATGAAAGTCAAGTGTTAGAAATTAGTGCCTCTATTTAGTGACTTTCAACACTTGGAGAAAGAGGTAGGATTTTTTTGTTTCAAATGGAATAAAACCTCAAATCAGTAGTTAGTCTACCTAGTTATGAATGTGTGGTTGAAAATATTGCTATGTTGAAAAAGGAAATCCACAATAAGATTGTCAGTTTCATAAGAAATACGGTAAGAAATATTCAAGGTCTAGGAGATATTCAAGTTTATGTAAAGTTAAAATCAACACTCATGGAGTTGAATTTGTCTTTAAGACCAAATGAATCTTCATGGCCTATTGTTTTCCTAGATGTCTTTATGCCTAATTTAGTTAACTAGCTAGTACATTTTAGATTACAAGAGATCTTTCATGTTGAAGATCTTTTAAATAAATTTGAGAGTGATTTGAGTAACAATAAATTCTATACTAAATCCTCTAATAACAAAAGTGCATGTACTAAAAGTAATAGTGAATGTACTAAATCCATAGATAATGATAATGTTTGTTTGCAGGCAGCTCAGAGAAGGAAACTTTGACGGTCAATGTCTTTTGACCGAGATGTTATCATGAGAGTAAATATGATAGGGTATAAGAATTTGGAACAAATAATTAGTATATCATATCTTAGGGCTCAATTAGGTGTTTTGGTCAATTTTTAAAGCCGGCTTATAGGCCTTCCTGTCAAAAAATCATAGTTTGCAAAAATAGGGTAAAGTGAGCTTTAAATGGTAAAGCAATGATTGATTTGGAATCCAATTGGTATGACAAGCTCAATAAATTAGTTCAAGAGGTCATGTGTTTTAGTTCAAAATATTTTTTGGCTGAACCCACTTTGGGGCCTAACTAATTTTCATTGGGATAATGAGAAGATGTTCAGGAAATAAAAGATTCTTTCAAAAGATTATAATGATTCTAATGGTCAAATTTATTCAAAAATCACATACTTCCATTTGAGATAAAAAAGAGTATGTGGATTTATGCATATAGAGTGTTAGGAATAAGTGGCTCAACCTTGGATAATTCCTATTCTTATTATTTGTTTTGTAAATGTATTTTTTGCAAATAATGTAATTAAGTGTAACTGTACATGTCTAGTTGGCATGTTGATGTGTCACTCCACTTGTATGTGTTGGCATTTTGAATTGTATGTAAGAAGATCATGGCTAAAAGAGTTATGATAGATTCCTATGATGCATAAGAGCTATCTTTAGAAGATTTGATGATGGGTGAAAAAATGAAGACATGGAAATTAATCATAGAGTACTGTACACTTGAGTCTCCATCTAGTGTGCGGAGTTCAATTTTTTTTTGGGTTCCTACTTTTCTGGAGAATGGTAAAACCCTAATATGATTATTCTTTGGAAGTTTCCCTAAAAATGGAAAGTGCATGATATAAGAATTTTTAGGGTTGTAGATAGGAGAGAGAAAAAAGTGTATTTTTGGTATGATATGTAGCTACTAGATTAGTCTTCCATGTCTTGAAAGATCTTGCATTGCAAGTGTGTTGTAACCTTTTGTGTTGAAGATAATACATTGTGTAGGTTTTGGAGGGGTGGGGTTGTTTTACCGAAAGGTTTTTCCTCACTGACATATCTTTGTGTTTATGTATTTTCTTTCTCTATCTATTTTTTGTATTCATGGTTAACTGCAATATTATTTTTTACATAATATTTAATTTGAAATTGTAAGGATTTAATAGGAATTTACACAATACTTTCCTTAAGGGATTAGTTTAGGAAGTTATTTTTGCACCTGAGTTTCCTTATATAGAGTAGACAATAAATATGGGAATTGAACTTACTAAGAAGATCTAATGCTTTGAAATCATTTTTAAAGATCAATTCACAAATAACCTTTTTTTTTTACATTACAATCTAAAAGCTACTCCTCATGAGATAGTGTGTGACGAGCCTAATTATACCATCAAGTTGTATGAAGAGGAAAAATCATAAATAACATTGAATGATATCGTAGTGAGGCCAATTAGTAACTTGAGTGAAGAAACAACACTAAAATTTATAGAGGATTGGGGTAATTTTGAGAGCTAGATAAAAAATGATGTTTTTCCAAGCACCTGTAGTTTTACAAAATCTACAATCTTTTAGTTTTGCTAGTAGAAAATTAGTGTTGGAATTAAGTCATGTTTGTTATTAGTGACAAAACTTATTTAGATTATGTATGGTTACCAATCTCTTTGATCAGTCTTTAGTGTTTTCCAAGCAATTCAGTGGTTACCAAGCTTCACAGCTCCTACCAAGCATTCCAGTGGTTACCAAGTGAATTTAGGCAGAGTGAAGTCTAGCAGTTCTTACTGAGTAGTTTAGTGGTTACCAAGATTCGTAGTGTATACTGAGTTATCAATTCTTGTGAAATGATGTTAGTGTTAACCAAGTGCAGGCATGGTAAACATGGAATTTACTTTCTACTGAGTGATACTACATCTACTGAGTCACTAGTGTATACCAATTTTTAAACTACATTGGAGTGATTAGTATGGACCGAGCCTCTACTTCTATTAAGTGCATGACAATGCTGAGTAATGATAGTGGACGTCGTGTATCAGAAATTCACCAAGTCAATTTTTAGAACCTGAGTTTCTACATTTGGGCCAACTTAGTAATATTGGTGTTATCTTGTGTATTGGTCGACCTTGTAATTATGAGAATTGGGTTGGTATATATGTAATGTATTGTATCATACTAAAGTGTAATAGTTTTGAAGCAAGAGAATTTGAATGGAATGATAAGCATGTGAATGTGAATCAACAACAATGCAAAGTGTTTTGCAAGGTCAAATCAGGAGCAGTCAAGTTACATCTATCACAAAGAGGTGATTAGTACTTCAAGGATCTTAATCATAAATTTAGTTGTAAGTCAGATCTACTGTTTCATCCTAACAGGTGAATCAACTTCAAATCCTTTAACAGGGTAGACTTAACAGTCTTTACTTAAAATCTCTTTACCAAGTGCATACTTCATTGTATGTTTGTAAAACCTCTAACAAGGTGGACCTAGTAGTCCTATTTGCTCCTAATAGGGTAGATCATCATAAGTGATCATTGTAAGCCTTAACATGCCAACTTTATATTACAATATTGAAGTTTTGTGGGTATCATCCCCACCCCAGTTTTACTTTCTATTTAGAAGGTTTCTGGGTCACCAAATATTGTGTTCAAAGTGTTTTATGCTTTCAATTTCTCATGCATGCAGTAGATTAGATCTATTGATGGTAAATGGATTATGTTATTAACTGTTGAATTTGTCAAAAAAATTGAGGTTACTAATTCACCCTTCCCTCTTAGTAACCTAGCTAGTCTTGATTATTTCCAACAATTGGTATCAGAGTATTGTGGTTCTTAGGATAGAGTTTGACAGCTTGAACAAAGATTAAGGACAATGGAGATATTCAGACTTGACAAAGCTATTGATAATGAAAAGCTAGATCTGGAGATGACCATAGCTCAACTCAAGAAAGCAAAAGATCATCTTTCTCAATCCCTAAAAAGAAGGAAAGAACTTACAAAATAGATGAATGACCACCAATATGTTGAAGAGAAGATTGAAGACTTTTTCCCCTTAAGGAGTTCAGATGAAGCAAATGATGCATTCAAAGAATTTCTAGAAAAGAATGGCTCCCTGTAAGAAGAGGTAAGAAAATTGAAAAGAGAACAAGAAATTTAGTCAATAAGGTTGTGTTAAATCTTAGAATAGAGAAATAAGGCAAAAGAAGACTTGGAACAAGGAAAGATGAAATTAAAAATCAATCCCTTCAGCAAGAAAGTCTTATCAATAAGCCCTTCAATGCAAATGAAGAAATCATGAGTCTGAGATCTAAAAATGAAAGGTTAAGGAATGATTTAAACACTGAAAATCAAATCAATGAAAGGATGGAAGTTGATGTAAATTTTGAAAAGCAACTCAATGAAAAAATAACGATTGTGTTCAAAGTGTTTTATGCTTTTAGCTTCTCATGCATGCAATAGATTAGATCTATTGATGTTAAATGGATTATGTTATTAAGTGTTGAATTTGTCAAAAGTTTTGAGGTTACTGATTCGCCCCTCCCCTCTTAGTAACTCAACTAGTCTTTATTATTTCCAACAATTGGTATTAGAGCATTGTGGTTCTTAGGATAAAGTTTGATAGCTTGAGCAAAGATCAAGGACAATGGAGATATTTAGACTGGAAAAAGCTATTGATAATGAAAATCTAGATCTGTAGATGACCATAACTCAACTCAAGAAAGCAAAAGAGCATCTTTCTCAATCCCTCAAAAGAAGGAAAGAACGTGCAAAATAGATGAATGACCACCAGTATGTTGAAGAGAAGATTGAAGACTTTTTCCCCTCAAGTAGTTCAAATGAAGCAAATGATGCAATCAAAGATCTTCTAGAAAAAAATGGCTCCATGCAAGAAGAGGTAAGAAAATTGAAAAGAGAACAAGAAATTCAGTCAATAAGGTTGTGTGAAATCTCAAAATAGAGAAATAAGGAAAAAGAAGATTTGGAGGCAAGGAACAATGAAATTCAAAATCAATCCCTTCAACAAGAAAGTCTTATCAATTAGCTCTCCAATGCAAATAAAGAAATCATGAGTTTAAGATTTGAAAATGAAAGGTTAAGGAATGATTTAAACACTGAAAAGAAACTCAATGAAAGGATGAAAGTTGATCTAAATTTTGAAAAAAAACTCAATGAAAGAATAATGATTGTGTTCAAAGTGTTTTATCCTTTCAATTTCTCATGTGTGCAGTAGATTAGATCTATTGATGGTAAATGGATTATGTTATTAAGTGCTGAATTTGTCAAAAGTTTTGAGGTTACTGATTCACCCCTCCCCTCTCAGTAACCTATCTAGTCTTGATTATTTCCAACAATTGGTATTGGAGCATTGTGGTTCTCAGGATAAAGTTTGACAGCTTGAGCAAAGATCAAGGACAATGGAGATATTCAGACTTGACAAAGCTATTGATAATGAAAATCTAGATCTGGAGATGACCATAGCTCAACTCAAGAAAGCAAAAGATCATCTTTCTCAATCCCTAAAAAGAAGGAAAGAACTTACAAAATAGATGAATGACCACCAATATGTTGAAGAGAATATTGAATACTTTTTCCCCTTAAGGAGTTCAGATGAAGCAAATGATGCAATCAAAGAACTTCTAGAAAAGAATGGCTCCCTGCAAGAAGAGGTAAGAAGATTGAAAAGAGAACAAGAAGTTCAGTCAATATGGTTGTGTGAAATCTTAGAATAGAGAAATAAGGCAAAAGAAGACTTGGAGGCAAGGAACAATAAAATTCAAAATCAATCCCTTTAGCAAGAAAGTCTTATCAATTAGCTCTCTAGTGCAAATGAAGAAATCATGAGTCTGAGATCTGAAAATGAAAGTTTAAGGAATGATTTAAACACGGAAAAAAAATCAATGAAAGGATGAAAGTTGATCTAAATTTTGAAGAGAAACTCAATGAAAGAATAATGAAATCCCAAGCAAACATGGATCAATTGAATCAACAAAATGATAGGCAAAAGGGCAAAGTAGGACTTGGATATGAAGAAGAAGGTGAATTCTCCAAACAAGGTGCTAAAAGGAATCAAAGACCTACTTGCAATTACTATGATAAGATAGGTCATACATCAAATAGATGTTGGAGTAATGGACAGGAAAAATTCAATGGAAAATGCTACAATTGTAGTTAGCATGGTCATAAAGCTAATGAATGCAAGGAGAAACCAAAATTTGAAGGCAAGTGTCACAAATGCAAGAAACAAGGTCACAAGGCATCTGAATGTAGATCCAAACCATTCAATCCAGCTGAACAATTTGTAAAAGCAATATTTGGTTGGGACTACAATACTTGGTGTAGATGTCATTACTATGGAGAATATGGACACATTGGCATAAACTGTGCTAGGCATCACTTGAAAAGAAAGGATACTACCATAAGATGTTACACATGTACTAAACATGGTCATATAGCCAAGAATTGCATGAATATAGGTAGAGTTGAAGATGAAAACAAAGTAAAAATAGATAACATCAGGAAGTAGATGAGACAACAATGGATTTCTAAATCTACCCCGCAAGCTAGTTCAAGTGATGGTAGTCAAGTCACTCAAGAAGTGGGTGACTCCACCATTCCAATTAAGTTCTTAAGGAAGAACTAGAACTGTATTTTCAAGGTCACATCTTAAATAGTTTCAATTGAAAGGAAGAAAAAGATCTAAATCAATATTCTAGATACAAGGGGATCACAAAATTTTAGCATCAGTAATCACCGAGCAAGGTTGGGTTATGGACTTTATGTTTGGTTGTCGAGTTACAAGCCTCTACTAAGCATTTTGTGTAGGTAGTGGATGATAGGTTGTCACACACTATGTCATTATGGCTCTCATCATACCAAGCATTAATGGAATTTTTTATTATCAAAAGTTAGGAATTTGACTTCATTTCCATCATGAATTCAATATATTGAGAATAAAGCGATTTGTAGAGCATACCAATGATCTTGAGCAGAATTTGTAGCAAAGGTTTTTTGAAGACATTTCTCAGTTTACCAAGTGATCATGGCATCCAGTAGCAACAATAGCAAGGCAAAGAAATGATTTGAAATGTTGGTGTGAGGTGTTGAGTGGAAAGCTCCAAATTTCAAATTGGTGCCAGTGATCATAGAAACCCTCGACCTGAATGGAGCTCAGTCATAGATACCACCAAAGGTACTTATCAATGACATTCGAACTCATCTTAAATGTGTAGTTCAAGAGATAGGAACCCTAGAAATGGATAGTTCCCTAAGTGAACTCTGTGTGGATGGAACTCTTAAACCCGAGCATAAACACCTAGAAGAGAAAGGCTTAACCCAGATTCCTCACCTGCCATGAAACTTTTAGATTAAATGGATTAGGTATATCTTAAGCCGAGTCCATAATGGTCAATTGTGGTTAGAGTAGCTAGTTTTGTTTACAAAGAAAATGATTCATCGCATTACTAGTCTCTCTATGCTTACCAAGGCTAAAGTCACAAAAACCCTAGGTTAGGATGAGCTTTAGAAGAAAATCCTAGCCGAGTGGGATGGCAGAGGATTAAAAATTAGCAATGTATCTGACATAGAACTCAAATTTGGCATTCATGTCATAGGTCAAGTTGTCTCAATAGTGTGCCGTGTGAAGGAGTTGACCTAGCTTATAAGGTTGTTAAGAAGAATTTGGCATATGACCTAGTAAATTGGATGTTGAAATAGATGAACAAGAATATGGAAAGCATTAGGACTTCAAAGAATAATCCATGCAAATTTGGTTCACTGTTGACATGTTTGTTCTTCTATGTTCAAAAGTTTTTCCCCTCTAAAGGCATAGTTGTATGGAGAAAAGACACACCAGTCTTGTATCAGATTAATGAGTTTATAGTTGAAATGGGTGAAAATTTTGATAGCATCATGGAAAATTATTTCCAAGCTTTCAAGGAAAAGATGAATAACAAGTTCCAAATACCACAAAAGTTGGTTGAAGACTACAAGGATGATGTTTGTTTTATGGTTGATAGTGAAAAAGTATACATCCAGGCAGTAAGACCTAGAATAGTATGGGTAAAACCTCTTCCTTATGAGATTAATATTGATGAGGCAAAAGAAATAATTGAAACCCTAGTAAATGAGCCTGTAGATCTAAAGGCACCTCTCTTTGGAACCTATGATGAAGCTAAAGCAAGAATAGAACTTGAGATCAAGCTTCCATGGGCATTGAATAAGGGAAAGAGGAGAATTTCAAATTTGAAAACAACAAGTGCCCCTCTTATGATTACCAAGGGAAAATGTGAAGATGAGGAGGAATCTAAGAATGAAGAGGAATTAGAAAAGGAAGAAGAGCTTGCAAGGAAGAAAGGAAAGGTGATTATCACAAAGCCACCCAAGCCCTCCACTAGAGTATTCTTAAGAAGATCCAAGAAGAAAGGTGGCAGTAAAGTTGTGTTTAGTAAGCCCCCTATCACCTTCCAAGAAAGATTAGAGAAATTGGAAGAAGGTGTTGGTATAACCAATTTCAAAGCATTAAAGTATGAGACCAAAACAGATGCTAAGAAGATGTAGATTGAGGAGTTGATATTAACCAAGATGGGAAAATGGAAGTATTCCCCTGATCAAATTGCACCTCAAATTTCCAATGAGCTATTAGTAAGATTAAAGCCAAGATGGGAATCAACCATGCAAATAGAAAAGGACATATATGAACAATCTCTGAGATAGTTGTTACTAAGCATTACCAATGCTAAGGTAAAGGAAGCTATGAAGAAAAATGAAGACAAGATGACCGTCAGATTTCATACTTGTTTAATTTTTGTAAAATACATAGAGCATGTAGTTAGGGATGCTACATCTATGTGGAAGAATATTTATCATCTGCAGAAACCAAGTGAAAATCTTGTTGAGATTAAAGATGATGATGATGATAGTGATAAGGATGAAGAAAATGAAGAAGAAAATACTCCTTGTGTCACTATTGATGTTGAAGAATATCAAGAGTTGATGAAGGATGATGATGAAGAAAAAGAGGATGAAGCTAAAGAGGAAGATAGGCAAGAAGAAGAAGAAAGTGATCTAGTTAAGAAAGCTACAGTTATCATAGCCTCCCTTCTTCACTCTCCAGCAAAAACAACAACAACATCAAGCTTGGAGATAGCTTCAACAAGTTTGATTGTGACCACAGATACATCAAATGTCCAATCACTCTTTGCTCCCTCTCAACTCAAATTATCACTAATGGAAGTGTCTACCACTTCATCTACCAAGCTAAAACCTTCCTCTTCTTTAGTTCTTGAGTTAGGATCATTAGCAGTAAGTACAGTTTCTAGTTCTGTAGTTTTGGATTCTTCAATTTTGACTACTTCAGATGTACATATTCCAGTAAGTTACTCAATTGTGCATACTTCTATCAGTATTCCACTTGTAAATACTTCAGTTTTGGGAAGTTTGACAAGTACATTAGTTTTGAATTCTTTTAGTACTCTAGGAAGTATTCCATCAGTAGGCACTCTACAAGTTTTCACTACAAGCCCTACTATTTCCACTACTGTGTCTATTTAAAAATCTAAAGCATTAATGTTAGAAGTTGAACCAAAGACACATCTAAAACTTCTGATTAGTGGAAAAGAAATTGAGGAAGACATAGATTTGGATAAGGATATTAAGATTACCAAGTTGGATTTTGACAATGCTACTATAGATCAGATGAGATTGGTTAGTTAGCAACTTGAAAGGAAGGCTAAGAAGAAGCAACTAAGAGAGGAGAGAGACAGGAAATTCAAAATTATGGAAAACACTAAAAATATTTTGACAAAGGCTATAGGTGTTGATGTTGATTCTTCTAAAAAAAATTTGTTGCAATTAGAACAGGTAGTT
Source organism: Cupressus sempervirens (assembly GCA_028749045.1). Taxonomy (NCBI): domain Eukaryota; kingdom Viridiplantae; phylum Streptophyta; class Pinopsida; order Cupressales; family Cupressaceae; genus Cupressus; species Cupressus sempervirens. Next base: position 1,006,261,025 of record CM053787.1, on the reverse strand, counting down.
AAAAAATTCAATGAGGATTCTAGTGGCCAGGAAAAGCTGATAGAGAAAGCATAGAAGAAGTTTGATAATAAAGTGCTTGAGCACATTTCTTAGCAGATAGCTATCCAGCAGGTAGAGCTCTCTTCAATTTTGGAAAATCTTGAAAATTCTTACATAAATGTAACATCTCTTTTTGCTCAGTTATGTGATGTTACCAAGCATACAAAAGAAATAAAGAGAAAATTGAATAAGATTGATGAGGATCTGAAGGCCAGTGCTCAAAAGTTGTAGCTTGATCCCAGTTCAAACTTTTCACACCACATGAGGATCAAATTACTATCAAATATGTAGGTAGAGTTATTGAGAGAGGAAGCAAGGATCTAGTCTACACTCATAAACATCTAGAACATGATCCTTCCTATCATGGATACAATGCAGAAACACATTGCTTATTCTAAAACATTGATCCATGACAATAACTTTTCAATTGCAGATCATATGATTGAGCTCTCTATAGAAGTCCAAGTTGCAATTCAAACCTACAAAATTTTGGAAGAAAATCATGATAGGACCCTAACTCTTATTCTTAAGGTACATTCTATTTCTCTCTCACATTTTGGTGTCTCTATATAAGTAGATTGTGTATAAATCTTTGGCATTATTGTCAAAAAGGGGGAGAGAGACTTCTATATATTTAAGAGGAGAGATATTTGTATATACACTCAGTATATTATTATGCCTGATATGATATGTACATTGTATGGGGGAGATATATGCAAAATTTATATACAACAGAATTACAAAGATAAATTTTGAAAAATAAAAAATCAGCATGCCATATCAAGTTAGTATCACACCATGTTGTACATAAGTTTTGGCTGTAAGTGTTTTTGTCACTAATCCAAAGGGGGAGATTGTTGGCACTAAGTCATGTTTGTTATTAGTGATAACACTTATTCAGATTTTGTATGGTTACCAAGCTCTTCGATCAGTCTTCAGTATTTTCCAAGCAATTCAATGGTTGCCAAGTTTCACAGCTCCTATCGAGCATTCTAGTGGTTACCAAGTGAATTTAGGTAGAGTGAAGTCTAGTAGTTCTTACCGAGTAGTTTAGTGGTTACCAAGATTTGTAGTGTCTACTGAGTTATTAGTTCTTGTGAAATGATGTTAGTGTTAACCAAGTGATGAGAAGTTAGTGTTTACCGAATGCAGGCATGGTAAATGTGGAATTTAGTTTCTATTGAGTGATATTGTATCTACCGAGTCGCCAGTGTATACCAAGTTCAAAACTACATTGGAGTGATTAGTATGGAACAAGCCTCTACTTCTACTGAGTTCATGACAATGCCAAGTAATGACAGTGGATGTCGTGTATTCGAAATTCACCAAGTCAGTTTTTAGAACCTGAGTTTCTACATTTGGGCCAACTTAGTAATATCGATGTTAGCTTGTGTATTGACCAACCTTGTAATTATGAGAATTGGGTTGTTATATATGTAATGTATTGTATCATACCCAAGTGTAATATTTTTGAAGCAAGAGAATGCAAATAGAATGATAAGCATGCAAATGTGAATCAACAATAGTGCAAAGTGTTTTGCAAGGTCAAATCAAGAGCAGTCAAGTTTCATTTATCACAAAGAGGGGATCAATACTTCAAGGATCTTAATCATAAATTTAGTTGTAAGTTAGATCTATTGTAGACTCAACAGGGTAGACTTAACAGTCTTTTCTTAAAATCTCTTTACTGAGTGCATACTTCATTGTATGTTTGTAAAACCTCTAATAAGGTGGATCTAGCAGTCCTAATTACTCCTAAAAGGGCAGATCATCAGAAGTGATTATTGTAAGCCTTAACATGTCAACTTTATACTATAGTATTGAATTTTTGTGGGTATCATCCCCACCCCAATTTTACTTTCTATTTAGAAGGTTTCTAGGTCACCAAATATTGTGTTCAAAGTGTTTTATACTTTCAATTTCTCATGCATGCAGTAGATTAGATCTATTGATGGTAAATGGATTATGTTATTAAGTGCTAAATTTGTCAAAAGTTTTGAGGTTACTGATTCACCCCTCCCCTCTTAGTAACCTAGCTAGTCTTGATTATTTCTAACAATAAGACATGAAGGTTGCACACCATATTGTAATGGAGATATATTTGATTAAGAAATGGTAAGGAAAAAATTGACAACAATTGGTTGTTACTCCCATGGCACCATTGGTTTCTCTACTTACACAAGTCATATTACTATGTTAGGTGACTGAATAGGAAAAGAAAGTTATGAAAGAAAAAACCATGGTTGAGGATGACAAAAGAATTTTGACTAGAAGACTAGAAGTAAAATCGTCAGAAATAAACAAGATTCCTCACATGTAGTTGGAAACAAGGAATCAAGTCATGATTGCTAATCATGAAATAAATAGTAAAGACATTGAGATAACAACATTGAAGTTGTAGAATAAATAGTTGAGAAATGACCTAAAAAGAGAAAAGGAGCTTGTTGAAAGATTCAATAAACCAAATAAAGCTATCAAATACTTTGAATAGTTAATGAGGTCTCCTAGATTTAGCAATGATACATCTATACTAGGATACACAAGTATTGAAGAAGGAGAATCATCCAAAAGTGTTGAAGAAGTAACAAAGGTAAGAGCTCAAAACTTACTTGTCATAATTGTGGTAAGAAAGGACATATTGCTAATGTGTGCAGGAGCAAGACTATAAATCAGAATGTTAAGAAAAAGAGCATGGGCCATTGCCATAAGTGCAATAAACATGGTCATTAGGCACATGAATGCAGAACTAAGGCCATGCACATTCAAAGACTTGAAGGATATTTTTATAACTATCGTAAGTATGGCCATAGAGATTTTGAGTGTAAATCAAAACCCATGTGGTCATCAAACAAGAAAACAAAGGTAAAGAACAACAACAACTCTAATAATTGGGACCATAATACAAGGTATAGTTGTCACTACTGTCAAGAATATGGACATGTTCCTAAGAACTATATTAGAACACACTTCAAGAGTGAATACAAAAGCTGGTTGAGTCAAACCACATGTTTTAGCTATTTGAAGACTGGTCACATCAGTCGATATTGTTCAACAAGGTCAAAGTCACCAAGTTGGGAGTTCAACAAAGGCAAAGGCAAGGTAGATATTGAAATGTCAGAAATGAAATGAACAAGACATAGAAGAGAAAGGAGGATGGTAGCACATCAAGTGCAAATGGGGTCACTTCACCAAATGGGTCAAGTGATCACACCTCATCAAACTAAACAATCAAGAGGTATGTGGAACTAATATTTAAATGGTATACCATACATCAGTTTCAAGGATCTAAATATGAAAAGATTACATATGCATGAATAAAGATGCAAAGTGTTAGTAGAAATCAAGGAAAATCTTTAAAGTTTTTTCAACTTTTTCACGTTGCTACTGAGCATGAAAAGTTTCTTCTGGTTTCCAAGTGAAATGATAGTGGATGCCAAGTGCATAATGGTTGCTAGAAAAACATGTGGATGCCAAGTGAGCCATAAATTAGTCGATGCCAAGCTTACAACTGTGTAAGCACTTAACATTAATTGTAGTATTTTAAGAGCTATTTGATCAATTTCTGCTCATTTAACATCATTTGAAATTGAGAAAGAAGATCAAGAGTTGAAGATGATCTAGAGAATTCTATATGAGAATTTGTAGGAGATTTGAATGACTATTCAAAACCATTTCATCATGATTTGTAAGGTATTTATCATGTGCAAAGTTACGTAGTTTCAAATTTTGTAAACCCTAGATTTATCTGATGGCATCTAGTTCTTCAAAAGTGAAAGGTGTAGAGGAAAATAGGTTTTAAATGTTTAGTTAATTAGTAATGATATTAAACAACCTATTTCAAGACTATTCTAGACATAGTGTATAAATAGGATCCCTTTGGTGCATTGTCTATGATACCACCATGAGTCTTAATGATACAAGATGTTAGGAATTTTTATAATTGCAAGATTGGAAGAATATGTGACATGAAAACTAGAGAAGCATATGGAAGACTATGTGAAAATGGAGCATTAAAAGAAGAATTCAATATTGTCAAGAAGAAAGGGTTAATTCATGCCCTAGATTTTCTAAATGTCTTCAAAACTAAGTGGATAAGAATTGTCTTAAGCAAAATACATGAAAACTTAGTATGGTTAGAGAATGAGCCGGTTAAAATCACAAAGAAAATTTTTCATAGGGTAATAGGGTATCCAGCCCTAGATCAGCCAAAGACTATGAGAAGTGCATCAAAGGAAGTCATTGAAAAGAACAAGGAACCATATGGAACAAAAGAGTTATGACCATTAACACAATCACAGATCTCCTAATAGCTTTTGTATTCAGGGTAATAGCACACAATTTTTATCAGTCAAGTATATTAAATAATGTACCTTGCATTGTAGTAGACATGGGCTACAGAATTGTGAAGAAAGATCATACTTATGATCTTGTTGAGTTGTAGTTGTAGAAATTGATTGAAAACCTAGGAGCAATAAGGAAAATAAAGAGTGCTCAATGCAAATTTGGATCTATTTTGGTATGTATTTTCTTTTATGTGCAGAACACATTTCCTACTTTTGGCAAGGTTGCATGGAAGAGAAATAGATCAACTATAGTATAGATAGGAGAATTCATTGAAGAATTAGGCGATAACTTTGAGTCAGTAATGACTAGTTATTTTGAAGATTTCAAACAATCTATATAGAAGAGACTAAGGATACCAATCTCACTAGTGGAGAAACAATATGATGATGTTTTCTTCCTACTTGACACTAATTACACATATGTACAAGCAGAAATTCCTAGATTGAGATGGCTAAGGTCATTAGGTTATGAGATAAATGTTGATGAGGCCTCTACAAAAATCACAACATTACTTGCAAAAGAAGTGGAAAAAGAAGCCAAAGCATTTTTAACTATGAACTGGACAAATCTAAAATCACTATGGAGTTAAAGATTGCCTCTGTAATCAAGAAGAAGAATAAATTGGTGAAGAAACTAAAAGAAAAATTTGGTGAAGGATTTGAGGAAGAGGAAGAAGAAGATGATGACAAAGAAGAAGAAGACCCATAGGCTCAAGCACCACTTTCTCTAACACAAGGTCAAGGAGAGGATCAACAAGAAGAGGAGATAAAAATTGTAGGTGTTGAGTGAGAAGAAGCTGAGGAAGCACCTACTTCTACTGACAAAAATAAAAGAAAGGCAAAGACACCTATAGTGACAAGACCAAAGAAGGTTGCAAAACCTAGTCAACCCAAAACAACAACACCTACCACAAGGGCTAGTACAAGAGTCACTACACAAAAGGCTAAAGTGGTAGCCAAGCCTAAAGAGCAGGAAGGTGGATCACAAAAAAGACTAAGAAGAAAGTATGTTTTTGAGGCTAAATCTAATGAGGAGAAGACTAAATCTAATGACATCAACCAATTCCATGTGGTAATTCATAGTCTCTCCTCATACCTAAACAATTTAAGTGAGAACATTAGAAACAATGCTAATTTTTTAGGTTTCTCTCACATTGAATTTGATAACCTTGGAAAGATTGAGAAAAATCAAGTAGAGGAGGCAATATATGCCATGATGGCTACTTTCAAGAAGGATGCTCTAGAAATTGTCAACTCCATACCTAAGAGTATATATGAACATAGAGAAGTAGATTACACCCTCACTCAAGTTATGCCAGAACTTAGCAAGGAATAAATATCTAAGGCCATAAAGAAATATGTTATGAGATTTGTTCCTAAATATAGGGCATTTAGTATATTGCAGAATAACATAGAGGATGTTGTTCATAAGTCCAAACAAATGTGGAAGATTACATATGGACTAGTCACAACCAAAGATGATATATGAGAAAGAATCTATTGAGATAGAAGATGATGAAGAGGATAAAAATGTAGAAGGCATAGTTGAGGGAGGCACTAATATGAATATTGATGACCAGGAAACAACTGAGGAAGAGTAGCAACCAAAATAGAGTGTACAAGACACATAAATGTCGAGTGCCTGCCCTCCACATGTAATAAGTGTAAGTACTAAAACTATTATAGTAAATGATGTTTTTGATCCTACTGATTAGAACATCAATCCCCTAACAAAAAAGGATTTGAGGATACTTGACCAATTCACACTACAGGTCAAATTAGGTGACAACATTCTATTGCTAAGTATTGATGAAATTTAGAAGTTAGAATCTATGACTACAGGGGAGGAAGTGAAAACACAAGACACACCTACAATCATTCCTCAAGTCACAAGTGTAAAACCTTTACAACACTTAGTTGTATATCAAAGGAAGGAGATAATAGGTTGCACTATTAGTACACCCATGGAGATCACTCTAGTCTCACAAAATGTTCAAGAACCTGAAAAAGACAAGGTTGAGATAGTTGGAGAAGATAAGTGGAAACACTAGTCAATAATGGGACAACAATCAAATAGGTTAGGTAAATGTACCTGCACCTCTAGCACAAGTTCAAGTTGTAACTAAAATAAAAAAAGGTAGAAAAGGACAAGCCTAAAGAGACAACAGTGAAAACCAAGCCAAAAGAGCCAAAAGCAATTCAATCACTAGTAACATTACTAGAATAGGAACTCCTTCCAATCAAACTCTTAAGAGGCCGAGAAAAGATGCAACACCTTTGAAATTCTCAGTATTGAGTCCTAGCTCATCTAAGGTAGAAGAGGTAATAACTTATGGAGATGTTAGCCTCGATGAAGAATTTTTTTTTCCTAAGTTTGATTATGTAGAAATAACAATTGAGTAGATGGTATACTTTCAGAGGCCCTAGCAAGAAAGAAACATCAAGAACTTCTTAGAAGGGAGCATAAGTAGAAGCAAGCTTTGATTGAGATCAAAGGGATTTTCTTAGATGCATTCAGTCTGCCTACTCCAGATGAAACAAAGCCAACCATTGAACAATTGATCAATATAGTGGAAAAAGTAAGTGATACAGACCTAGATACTAATGCCAAATTATTAGAATGGTCTGAGAAGAAGTTTGAAAACAAAGTGAATGAGAAAATATCTAGTGAGATAGCACTAACCCAAGTTGCATTGGCAACTAAGATAGGAAGTGTGAAGAAGGTACTAGAGAACATTTTCTCTTTGTATACCAAACTATGTAATCCTACACTCTTCACATAGGAGATAAGTAATCACATCCTAATCTTGGAAAGTCAAATGCAGTCATCTAGAGCCAAATTGCCCATGACTCCAACTCAAAGTGAGAAACATTTTAGGACCTTGTTGCAAACCCAAAGTCAGTTAGCAAGACTACATGTAGATGAAGTCAACATAAATACTAAACTAATCAACATTCAATCTATATTGACTCCTCACATGGAGATACTACACAAGGAGCTAGGCTATGCAGAATCACTTATGAAGAAATACCCCAATATTTCTACATTAGATGGCTTAGTACACCTTGCTACTGAGTTGGCCATCCAAATTAAGTCTTTGGAGGTAGCATGTGATAATTGGGATCTAACTCTTAAAATTATTCTTGAGGTCCATAAATCCTTTTTGGACAAATACACTATTAGTGTATAACCCATTGACATCACTGTCAAAAGGGGGCAATAAGTGCTAAGGGGGAGCAAAGAGGGGGAGTAAAGAGTAGAGTAAGAAAATGGGGAGTAAGAGCAAGCAGAAAATAGAGCAAGCAAGCAAAAAATAGAGTAAAAGTATTAGTTGAGGTACATCTACTTAGCAAGAGAAAGATTTTGATACAAAATACAATACAAAACATATCAAACAACTCAAGAGCATTTATGAGATTTTGAGGTATAAGTCATGTTGCAAAATTTTGATATTTTGAAATTTTGTATACAAGTCGAATAAGAGTTCAAAGGAGGAGACTATTAATCTCAAATTGGTTTTCACAAGTGAGTGTCTATACACTTAAGTCATTTACCTAGTTCATGCCAACCAAGTAACATATGTCAAGCACAACATGTAAATTTAGTACATGTCAAGTAAATAGTGACTACCAAGTCACTCATATGCCGAATCACTCAAGTGTCAAGTGAATAGTATGTGTTGAGTGATTTAGGAACTAAACAAGCAATGCATGTTGAGTCATTCAGATGTTGAGTAATAGCATTGAAGTCATAGTATGTGCCAAGCACCAGGAACTTCAAATGTCGAGGAACATAGTTTTGTCATAGTTGTTTGTATTGACACAAGCTACTATGTAAACCATTTTTGGGCTGACTTAAGGATTGAATTATGATATTTTTGTGATAAGGACAAATATCAATTGGGAATCCCTATGTATTACATGCACCCAATTAGGCAAAGGGAAGGTTTAAGCAGCAATATGGATGAATCATAGCCATTGATTCATGCTTTACCCTAAATCACCTAGGTCTTCTTAAGGAGGAAAAACCCTAAACTTCTTATGTGCATGAAAGGGAATGAATGAATGATCAAGGAGATTTTTGCATGAAAAAACCAGGACATTCATGGTGATCAAGGCATTGTGATCTAAATTTAATTGCAAAAATTAGTTAAAGGAGAATAGAGGAAGGAAACAGTGAACAAAAAAGAGTCGTATAATCAAGAAGGATCAAGTACACAATAGGATAGAGGTGATTTGTTATCAACCATTAGAGTGATAATTGTAGGATCATTACTGAAACATTCTAATAGGTGAATTAGTTAAATATCTTAATAGAGTAGTCCTAACAAGCTGTATTGAAATCTTGTTACAAGGTGCTTACTTAATTGTGAGTCAAAGTCCTTTTAACCATGAACACTTCTAATAGGGTGTTCAAATCCTTTAACAGGGTAAGACCTAACAATCTTTGTAAGCCTTTAACATGGCGGACCTTTCATAGGGTAGATCATGTTTCATGATCAAACATTGTAACCTTCATTGCATACACTTTATTACTAAAGTAATGAAGATTTGTGGGTGTCATCCCCACCCTAGTTTTACCTTCTCATTGGAGGGTTTCTAGGTAATCATATCTTGTTTAATGAATGTGAAAATTCTTACTCACATGCTTTAGATATATATGCTTTACATGGTATTTTAGTTAACTTATTAAATACGTGAGATGAATGTGTGGTGAATATTTTATGGGTCAAATTTTAAAGCACTTATTCACCCCCCCTCCCCCCCTTCAAAAGTTTACTTTTCCTATTGCAATTCCAACACTTGTGTCACTCGACATGTATAGTCAACTCACCACTAGAGTGACTCGACACATACTATCTGCTTGGCACATACTAGTGCTCGACACCAACTAATCATATTGGTCAGCATATACTATGTGGAAACTTATACTCGACATGCTTTTATCACTTGACTCACACTGATTGCTCAACTCACTCTAATCACTCGACATGCATTCTACACTCAGCTTGTACTATTATTTTCTAAATAATGACTAAGTGTTTTGTCACTATAATGTCAAAACCAAAATGAGATTAATAACATAACAGTCAGGAATGGAACAAATTTTGAGGTAAATCATTTTCAAACCAACATGGAAGGAACACTTAATATATGTAGAGGTTGTTACAAAGAGTTTTCTACATTAATGAAGTGGATCATAGATCCTTATGTTGTATGATCAGAGATTCAGAAGGAGAGGATAATTGTGGAAGCATCTAGAAAATTCTTTACAAAACTTTTTAAATAGAGAAGATATTAACCTAGATTGTGTGGCATGGAGATGAAGAGAAGAGTATGCATGTGAACAAGGAGTAATATGTGAATAGAAAAGTGAAGGATCAAGATCAAATTAGAAGTCAATGAAATTTTTATGTTATCTCTTAATAGAGAAAGTGACCTCTTTAGAGTAGTGAAGGGGGAAAAAAGTATTATCAGATCATAAGAGAGGATTAGTTAGTAAGGAGAAGACTTGAAATTTTCTTATAGAGCATAGTAAGAGTTAGGTACTAAATCAGTTCTAACAAACTTGAATTAGGGTAAATCTCTTAACATAGTGGTCTTAATAGATCTTTGTAAATATCCTAATAGAGTCCTTACTTCAATGTTAGTGTTATATCCTCTAACAAGGTGAGACCTAGAAGTCTCTTAAGCTTTTAACAGGGTAGACCCCTCATAGGGTAGATCATATATTATGATAAAAAATTGTAACCCTAATAGGTTAACTTTATTACTACAGTAGTGAAGATTTGTGGGTGTCATCCCCACCCTAGTTTTACCTTCACCTTGGAGAATTTCTAGGTGAAACATAATGTGTTATGTGATTATTTTAATGCATGTGGTAGATAAGATTTATATGTTACAACAAGTATATTATTACAAGTTTTACGTGTACAAGTTAACTAGTGGATGTGTGAATGAATTGTTGATAAGTAAAAGTGCTTAAGATTTTGATTCACCCCTGGCCCCCTCTTAGTATCTTGTTATCCTATTTATACCTCCATCAATCAACAATTGGTATTAGAGCATTGGTTCTCTAAAAGAATCTTAACTGCTTGGAGATTAGATCTTAGAGATGGAGGCTTTTAAACTAAACAAGGTTATTGATAATTAGATGATTGACATCCAACTCATACCACAAAAAATTGAGAAAGCAAGACAAGATTTTCCTATAAAGAAGTCGAGAATGAAGGAATGTTTGAATAAATCAATCCAAATGACAAAGCATATACAAATCTACTTGAAAAGAAAAAACTCCTACATGAAGAAATAAGAGGACTAAAAAGAGAACATGATATCCAATCAATAAGATTATGTGAAGTGACTGAACAAAAGAAGAAAGTTGAAGAAGACATGACTATGGATTTATAAGACAAAAGGGTAATGGCTAATAGACTTGAAGAAAGGATATCATATGTGTAGAAGCTCATAAATACACAACTGGACATGATGAATCAACTAATACTTGCAAAGTAGGAATTAAATCACAAGGATGTGGAAAGTGTAAATCTCAAATCACAAAAGGGTATACTAAAGAATGAACTGAAAACTAAGAAAGAATCCATGAAGAAATTCAATAAACCAAAAGAGACAATGAAATACTTTGAAGAGCTTATGAATTCATCTAGTAGTATTGATGGGTGAGGACATTCATGCATTGAGAAAGGATAATTATCCAAGAATGGAGAACTAAGGAATGCAAAGTCAAAGGACAAACCAACATGCTATCACTATGGAAAACTTGGTAATACTACAAACATTTGTCAAAGCAAACATGGTATGCAAAATCCTAAACCTAAGTTTACTGGTTATTATTTTTACTACAAGAAACAAGGACATCAAATATATGAGTGTAGGTCAAGAATGAGAAATGCATCTACTACACCTAAATTTGAAGGATATTGCCATAACTCTCATAAGTATGGGTATAGAGCATATGAATCTAGATCTCAAGAAAAAAAAAGGAGGAGCTATGCACCTAACAATGCATGTGTTAGCATGAATACTAATGATACTAATTTGAGGGAGTATCCTAAGCATTGGAGAGTATTGACGTGTTGCATTCATGACTATGTTTGTCATTAATGTCAGTATAATATGGTTTATGTAAAGACTGGCTAAGTAGAAGAAATAGATCTTAATGGTATAGACAATGTGTTGATTGTCTGGTGATGCATAGCCATGGATATGTTTTAGACTATGTCCTGATGATGTGGTCAAGTGTACAGAGTCTAAGTTAAAGATGTAGGGAAGTTGTACCTACTTACTTTACAGAGAGAAGTTTAGAGATAGAGTATTGGGAAAGAAGTTCCTAATATTTGTTCACTATTTGACATCTGAGATGCAGTAAGAAGATGCACAGTTAGGTAGTGACAGACAAAGGATAGTCTATTGGTGATGTCAATGAGTGTGCAAGCCCTAGTATTGCACATGTGAAGTTTTGTATAGATTGTGAGCCAATAGAGCTATTGTAATTGTAATTAATTAATTACCATATTATAATTAATTGAAAAAGTGTCAAGATTGACTCAAGGAATTATTTTGAAGATATAGTATAAAAGAGCAGAGGTCCAATTGATAGGACAAAAGAAGAGGAAGGATGTACATTTCATTTCTATTATTCTACAAGGAATAATATAGAGATTATTTGGATAGTGGGTTCATTTGTTTTCCCTTGATGTTATTTGGGTAGTGGGTCTAGTTGTCTTCCACAACTCCTAACAAGGTTGGAATATCCTAACAAGGATTCAAAATCTCCTAATAGGGACTCATATGTACTAAATGTATTCATAGACTCCTAACAGGGTCTATCCTCTAACAATGAACATTTATATTAGTACATCATCTTCTGGGTACCATCCCCACCAAGTTTTTTCCTCTAATCAAAGGTTTCCCTAGTTAACATATTTGGTGTTATTGTGTATGAGTATCATGTTGTGGTTTTAGTTTATATTTCTCATATGGTCACGTTTTTTTAAGGTTGATAATTGTGACAATATTTAAATAACTGATTTGCACCCCCCACACCCCCCCCCCCCCCCCCCCCCCAAGTTATATCGGTGGAATATATATTCCAATAATTGGCATTAGAGCATCAGGTCCTTGAAGGAGAAAATGACACCATTGGTTTATGTTGTTCATGGGTCTGGGTTATTGGATCTTGGCGAAGAGTGGGAAGATGATTGTGAAAGAAGATCAACTTGAACAATACACTGAAGTAGAGATAGATTTGTTCATCTGTAACATGAGAGCTAGAGAATCTCTACTATCAACTCTTCTGGAGAATCAATATAGTTAGATAAAGTCTCTTCAAACATCTCATTAAATTTGGAAAGCATTATAACATAATTTTGAAGGTGATACACATGCAAAAAAGAATGAGATTGTAGAATTGGATTAGATTTCAAGATGCCAAGATGATGGAAGATGAATCTGTAAGAAGTTATATTGGTAGAATATCAGAAATTGTTGCATAAATCAGGTCTCTTGGTGGAACCAAGGAAGATGATGAAGTAATATGGAAGATCTAGAAAAGTTTGAAGCCACCATTCAAGAAATTATCTTAGATGATTCAACTACTAATGTCATGCACTAAAGATTTTGCAAAGGAAACATTACTTGGAAGATTAGAATATGCAAAAGTAGATCTGAGATAGTTTGAGGATCTAGCTAGAGTCAAAACAACTTTTAGTTCCCTAGACATTCAACCTAATCTGACAAGGAGTGCAAGCACACATGGAGATTTTGCTAGTACATAGATCTTATAAAGACAGGAAGAATGAGGAAGGAATAGCCCTTCTTGTGAGAAGAGAAAAAGATGGTAATAAAATCTTTAAATGTTGGACTTGTGATGAATTTGGTCATTATGCATCTAAATGTCCTAAAAGAGAGAAAATGTTTAAGGGAAAGTTTAAGCTGAGAAGAGATAGAAATTGTTTGTATACAAATGAAGATGAAGAATCTGATGAGAAAGGTCAATGTGAAAGTGATGATGAATTGGGATTTGTGGCTATCAAGGAAGATGATCTTGATAGAGAAATTAGAGAAGAAAGATCTCTAGTTTCCCAAGTGGAAAAGAAATCTGATTGGATAATTGACAATGGTTGTTCACATCACATGACTAGTGATATGAATAAGTTCTTTAAGTTCAAGAATCATGATGAAAGTATTGTTAGAGTTGGTAACAATACAACTTTTCATATAATAGGAATTGGATCCATTACTCTTGATGGTAAAACTAACACTGATGATGTTTATTTTGTTTATGGATTAAAGCATAACTTGTTGAGAGCTGGATAGTTGGTGGACAAAGGTTATCAATTGCAATTTACTGAGAAGACCTGCATTATAAAAGACATAGATGGCAAGCTAATTGGAACATGCACAAGATCCAAAGGTAATGTATTTTAGTTGAATCCTACTAAAATGACATGTTTGGTAGCTAAAGTCGATAATAGTTGGTTGTAGCCTAACAATGATTTGCAGAAGGATGTTCTAACTATTGAGAAAAGAGGAGAGCAGAGATATGAACCTAGAGATGAGATAAGAGTTGAGATGCCAACTCCTACCCCTAACATGAATCTGAAAAAGAATCACCCTCCTGAGCATATAATTGGAAGTAAAGACAAAGCTGTGATGACAAGAAACAGAGTAAATGAGGAGATATGTTTGATATCTCAAGTTAAAACTAAGAGCATAGATGAAGCATATAAAGATGATCATTGGATTCTAGCAATGAAGGAAGACTTAGATTAGATTGTGAAGAATGATACATGGTAATTAGTTCCTAGACCAAAAGACAAAAAAATGATAGGAACCAAATGGGTATTCAGAAACAAGATGAATGAGCAAGGAGAAGTTGTGAGGAACAAGTCTAGACTTATATGCAAGGGATATTCACAACAAGAAGGCATAGACTATGAGGAGACATATGCACCTATATCTAGAATGGAAGTAGTAAGGATGTTCTTGGCTTATACAACAAATAAGAAGTTCAAGGTTTATCAACTGGATGTTAAATCAGCCTACTTGAATGGAGAACTTGAAGAAGAGGTATATATTAAGCATCCTAAAGGTTTTCCTTTATCAAAAGACAAAGTCATGGTATACAAACTAAAGAAAGCTCTATATGGTTTGAAACAAGCACCTAGAACTTGATATGCAAGGTTGGACCATTATTTGGAAAAGCTTAGATTTGCTAAAGGTATGGCAGATAGTAAATTATATTTGAAAGAAGTGAGAATGGTTTGCCGATAATAGTAATATTTGTTGACGACATCATTTTTGCAGGTAATGATGAAGCAAGTGATAAGTTTGCTAAAGAAATGAAGAATGAGTTTGAATATAGCATAATAGGAGAAATAAAGTTTTTGCTAGGATTATAGATTGTGTAGAATGGTGATGTTATTTTCATTTCACAAGATAGTACCTAAAAGACTTGTTGAAAAGGATTGGTTTAGAAAGTTTTAAACCTGTTGGTACAACTATGATAAATAGTCACAAGTTATCCAGTAAAGATGAAACACTTGCAATATAACATAAGAAGTACATATCTATGATTGGAGCTTTGTAATATCTAACTCACACCATACCAGATATAGAAAATGCAGTTGGGATTGTAGCTAGATTTCAAGTTGATCATCCTAAGGAGTATCATTTTGTAGTAGTAAAGAGAATATTTAGATATTTGAAAGGAATATCTAACTATGGAATTTGGTATGATAGATCAAGTGATTTCATTCTATGTGCATATACTGATATGGATTGGGCAAGAAGTATGGATGGCGGAAAGAGCACCCGTGGTGGATCATTTTTTCTTGGAGAGAGATTGGTTTATTGGTTAAGAAAAAAAGAAAGATTTTATTTATCAGAGTATAGCTGAGGTAGAGTATGTTGTAGTAGAAAATAATTGTAATCAAGTTATATGGATGAAGAAAATGCTAAAAGATATCAAAATTGAGTTTGAAGAACCTATTATCATTTACTATGATAACACAAGTATAATGAGTATGTCTAAGAATCTTGTATTACATTCTAAGACTAAAAATATATTTTTTAAGTATCATGTGCTAAGAGAGAAAGCATCATAAAAATAGACCAGATTGGAGTACGCGAGTACTAAAGATTAGATTATAGATATCTTTATGAAGCCCTTACATAAAGATACATTTGAGTACTTAAGAGGTATGCTTGGGGTTATACCCCTACCTACTTTTGCGTAGATGATGTGGAGAGTGCAACAGACCAGTGGTATAGAGCACTATTATTAGACTGAACTAAATGTTGATGCTTCCCATATGGGGGAGTATCTATAATGAGAAAAGTTATTGAGGACTCTTGGTATTTAGTTTTCAACAATGTCTTTGGATAATTGAGCTAGTTGAAGACTTTGAGCAGTATATTAGAAATTGGTATGTTGTAACATTAAGGCCTTTGACATTGATGTCAATGGGGGAGAGAATATGCATGAAAAACATCTCCTAAGAAATGTGGGAGAAGTATTGTATGAATAAGGGAGAGATATCTCTTTAGAGATATTTAGAAAGATTCATGTAAGGAAAAAAGAATATATGCCTAATGTATTGTGAATTATTTAGTGTAAAGTAAACTATTGTTGAAAAAGAAGGAGTATGCACCTATTGTTTTGAGACCTTTTAGCGGGTGGACAATTGATCTTGGTTAGTAGCAACAACATGACACTATTTGGTATTCTTGGAACTTAGATAGTTTTTCATCTATGTTGCCATCAATGGCAAAGGGGGAGATTGTTAGCATGAATGCTAATGATACTACTTTGGGGGATTATCCTAAGTATTGGAGAGTATTGACATGTTGCATTCATGACTGTGTTTGTTATTGATGTAAACATAGTATGGTTTCTATAAAGATTGGATGAGTAGCAAACATAGATCTTAATGGTACATACAATGTGTTGATTGTCTAGAGATGTGCAGTCATGAACATGTTCTACACTATGTCCTGATGATGTGGTCAAGTGTGCAGAGTCTATGTCAAAGACATATGAAAGTTGTAACTAATTTATACAGTGCAGTTTAGAGATAGAGTATTGGGAAAGCAGTTCTTGATGTTTGTTTGCTATCTTACATCTGAGATGCAATAAGAAGATGTACCTTTAGGTAGTCATAGATAGAGGATAGTTTTTTGGTGATGTCAATGAGTGCACAAGCCCTAGTATCACACATGTGAAGTTTTTTATAGACTATGAACCAACAATGGTATTATAATTATAACTGATTAATTATCTTATTATAATTAATTGAGAAAGCCTCAAGGCCAACTCAAGGAATTATTTTGAAGATACAGTATTAAGGAAAGATGTTTTCCTTGTTTGTATTGCATTGGACATCCATTGAAGTGTGAAGTGCAAAAAGGAGAAGAGTGTTTGGTAAATGCATATAAGTGATCCAAGGGATTATAGGATGCGAGTTTTGTGATCTGGTTACAAGAATAGAAGGAGAAGAGGTTTGATTGATAGGATAGAAGAAGAGGAATGAATATATTTCATTTCTATTATTATAGAAAGAACAATACAAAGATCATTTGGACAGTGGGTTCATTGGTCTTGCCCCTGAAGTTGTTTGGGTAGCGGGTCGAGCTATCTTCCACAACTCCTAAAAAGGTTGGAATCTCCTAATAGGGACTCATATGTACTTAATGTATTTATAGACTCCTAACAGGGTCCATCCTCTAACAAGGAACATTTATATTAGTATATCATCTTTTTGATACCATCCCCACCAAGGTTTTCCCTCTAATCAAGGGTTTCCCTAGTTAACATATTTGGTGTTATTTTGTATGAGTATCTTGTTGTGGTTTCAGTTTATATTGCTTATATGGCTAAGTTTGTTTAAGGTTGATAATTATGATAATAGTTGTGTTGGTTATTTTCTAGACTACTAGGTAACTTCAAACCCAATATCAAAATATGTAAGGCAAAAAAAACCTAAGGATTAGCCAAATCCTATGTTTAGTGTGATCAATCTTAGCTTTCAGACCAACTTCAATAGGGTATAAGGATACTCCCTTAACTTTAGGTTTTGTAGGGCCAAGGCAAGCAAACCTTGGGAATTTATCTGACAAATGTTATGATATTTTTCTCTTCAAGATTAACCCCTATAGTAGAAAATGGTCATAATCTTCTTCTTATATTTGTAATAAACTTCTTGATTACAATGGTTGTTTATAATCAAAATAAGAAAGTAATTACAAATGAGAGTTGACCAACAACTTGTTAGTTCTTCATTACATAAAATAGAAAAATGATTTTGATTGATGTGTATATTTTGCAACTATATGAACCATCAACTTACAATTGAAATCAAGTGATCAATGCCTTATTTTTTGCTACATAGAGTCAAAACCAACAATCTTAGACCTAATTTAATTGACTTACAACTAAATTTGTTAACAATGCATTCCAAATCTCATTCTTATCATATCCTTCTTACATATCTAAAACCCTATCACTTATTGAAAGCAATTAATTAATCTTTTGAACTAAATGCAATCAATAGGAGATATACAATCTATCCAAATTGTATTAAACTGAAAGAACATTTCTCATTTCAATCTCAAAATCATAGATATGCAAGAAAGGAGACAAAACCTAGATACACAGATATATAGAAATTTCCCTTTTGTACTATTTTCTTTGAAAATAAATACAGTATTGACATAGATCAAGACATAGCTCAGAACTTGGAAATTTAATCATTCATATTCATTTGTTCTTTCAAAATTTTAAGCCTGAACTTGTTCATACAATCACACGAACTAGACAGATTGTAAAGATAACATAAACTAAAAATATATACAAAAAATTGACCCCTACTCCTCATCCTGGAAATCCTTATATAGGATTGCAACAAAATATAGATGGGAGGAGGGCACATGTCAAAACTCAAATGGATACAAAAGGTGGCAAGATATGCCCAAAAAGTTATATAAGACATTCCTTAGTGTTCGATCAAAAAATAGGATGTACTTGAAAAAGTTAGTAGGTGAAAATTTATGTCATGCACTTTGACTTGAATCCTGTTTGTCTTCTTTTGCCATCCACATCCTCAAAAGCTTCAAAATTTGATATGAGTATTTATGAGAGTTTTATCCTTTTGATAAAGTGATCAGTGTTTCTAATCTTATCATTTAATCTCTCATTTTCCTTTAACCTCAATAATTTCTCAGCTGCTTCCTACTGGTAAGGCCTTTATTTCTCCCACCACTTTCCATACATAAATTTCTTGCTTGGTGGGCCAATCTGTGGTTTTGACATCTTCTAGATCTTCCATAGCCTTTGCCCACCTAGAATCCATCATGGCTTTAGACTCCATTGTGATTTTTTTTAGGTCTATCTCTGTCTGAATAGGGAGTCAATTAAAATATGGAAAGGGGCATCATTGATGTCTTAAAAAATAGCCACTATGGCCTCCTGAGTCAATATTATATGGAATGCCAGTTATACCTTTCTTTCACCACATTACTATCATCCAAAATTGGTGGTATGTAGGGCTCAATTCCCTAAGATAAAACTTTTAGTTTGCCTTGTATAATTTGCAATTTCCCAGTAAAGAAGTCAATTAACTTCTTAACTATTTCTAGGCTCTCCTTCACTATAATTATTTTATCAGGAAAATCTTGCTTTTTAGCCATCATCATAATAAGCCTCTCTAAAAGCTAAGTATATGGCCCCCACAGATTGAATGTAGGCGATAGCCATGAAAGTGCTTCATTGCAAAATTTCTCAACACTTTGTAAAGAAACATATAATGTATGGGCTCATTGAGATTTACTCTTTATAATTTCAACCCTATGGCCAACCATACACCTAAGGAAAAATGTCCTCACCTCATCTCCTATTTGAGTTGGTGAAGTATCAATGCTCATCCTGCTAGGTACTACCTCCAGCTCATTTGTTTGTGTTGGGGCCTCAATTGTGTCCTTATTTGGTTGCTCTTGATTGTACTTTGTAGTAACCACTTGCTTTTCATCTACAGGTTTCTCTCTAAGGGATGCAACTTTAGCCTCTTGTGCTTGGACCTTAGCCTCAAGCTCTTCAATCCTTTCCTTGTAGACATGGTTTTTTTTGAGCTCATCCTCATCGAGCTTTCTTATATCAATTTAGTCATGTATAGACTTGGATAATCTTGTCTCTATCTCTTCAACCTTGCCCTCATTCATAAATGAGAAATGCTTCAAGGCCTTTGAAATCTTTGTGCCTGAAGTACCTTGTAAAGTCCACACAACCATGTTTCCATTTTTTGTGCTTTGCACATCCATCAACTAAGGCTTATTTTAGGTAGGGGCCATGCTTCAAACTACCAGAGACTTGGTGTCAATGTTGAACTCTATTCCTCTTTGTAATCCTTCAACACCATATGCCTCATAGGAGATGGCATTATCCTATCTTCTAATCTGATTAAGCATAAATGCTTGTTGCAAATCCCATTCAAGCACCAGTAATAGCCCACTTTTGTGCACAAGATCTCTTGCCTCCTCTAGAGTCATGACTTCACTTTCAAGATCATAGGCTTGCAACTTCTCAACTAGTTCTAGCTTTTGTTCACTTGACTCTCCTAGTTTCATCTTCAGTACTAAATAAATTTGTTTTATTTTATATAAAAAACTTTTGAACTTAGTTGATTTGATAAAGTCATCATCTTCCATAAATTGTTGGGCTTGGATGATCCTATCATCTAGCCATGTTGCTACTAGTTCTAGGTCTATGAGTGTATTCTCAGTTGCCTTAACCTTATTTTGTATATAAATTTTCCTTAATTTAGACAAGTATTGATACTTACCAGGTAGAATTTGTAGTATTCTTTATTTTACTTCTATAGGGATATGGACAATTGTCTATCTCTTGTTTCCTTTAGTGGTGCATGTTGTCTCAACAGACTCATCTTCCTCTATTTTTGGAACTACATTAGGCACTAGGTTGTCAAGGCATACCATCTCCTCTTCTCCCATGGGTCCCTCTAGCATTTGAGCCATGCTTTCAACATGGTCAGTGACCATCTTTCTAATCCTATGAGGATAGGGGATATCCATATAAAATCCCTTAAAATTGGGATCCATTCTCTTCATCTCCCTTTCTACCCTCAAAACATCATCAAGTTTGGCCAATTTATCTACCGCCTCCCCCTCTGCAAAAATACTAGGAATAAAATCCTCATGGGGTAACTCCTTGGTGTTTGGCAACACATATTTCATAATTTCTTTGAGGGGAGTCCTCATCCAGTTATCAAGGTCATAAATTCTATATGGCATTGTTGATAAATTGTAATGGTGGAGGAATGAATGAATTTGGTCCAAGGATTCTTTTCCAATTGAAAATTCTCCCACCCTAAAACATCTACATAGAAATGTGCCCCTATGCACCTTGGGCCCTAAGTATTCTCTATTTACCATAAGTAATTGCCACTTGAATTCAATAATACCCAACCTAGGAGGAATGTATTTTGGCAATATGTGGTGTGGTTGGGGACAACCATATGCTCTCATCAGGGAAAAAGTTGGAAATAAGAAAATATCCCCCCAATTATGATCTAATCTCTTATCCTCAAGGAGTAGGGATAGTCTCAAAAGACTCTTTAGGATAAAAGGTGCCCTAAAGTAACTTGGGTCTAGCATTTTCATTATAAAAACACTATAATTATTGAAAAATGAAACAAAATCAGAATAATGATAAGAAGTGTCCCATACCTATGTCCATAATTGAACTAACATCTCTCCATTAGCATCCAAAGTGTGATCAATGAAATTTGAACTGAAATATCCCACATTCCTGTACAGGATTAGATGCATCAATAGTGAGTAATGAGGGGAAAAAAAATTCTTCATTTCTCCATTCTAGGCTAGCTTAATATTTTCCTTCATTTTTTCTAGAATATACTTAACATAATTATATTCTCCTCCTTACACCATGTCTGATCCATCTTTGCCAACCACCTTGTGGACATCATACAATATTTTCACAAAATAATTCTTGAATTTGTCCAAAGGCATCATCTTTTCCACCTTCTTAAGGTAATCACCCATGCTTTTTAGGTCCATGGGGATGTGCTGTAGCATTGATTTTCTTGTGTATGCCTTGGTGTTTCTATCAAATTTCCTCTGTAAATCATCCAAATCTATTGGCTTGCTCATAGCACCATCCAATTCAAATGCTTTAATGAATGAGACATGATCCAAAGTACACGAAATAGTTCCATCTCTCCTATGGAATGATTTGGTGTCTGGATTGTATGATTTTGTTAGGGCTGTCACCAGATCCATAATGACAAAGACCTTTGAAAATATCAATTTTGCTAAGTTCTTCCAAGGGTTGCACATAGGGATCTTCTTCTCTCTATTATGGTAGAAATACTTAAACAACTCATAACCCATGACCCTAGGGCATGTAGCATCTCTGCATTGTGCATACAGGTCAAAAAATGAATGATCATTAGCTACATTTGCATTTGAGGATCTTGGGAATAATTTTAACCATTCTTCGACAAACCAATTAGGTTTTTTCTGTCTTATTTTTCCTCCCTTGGAAGTGGAGATTTCTGCAACTTCCATGTCTGCTACTTGAATCTCTTCAGCCTCCTTATCATACATTCTATTAATAGCTTGAAAACACTAGGTAAACTATATTTGGGTACTGAAAACAATAATTTGTGCGCACTGAAAACTCTGCAACTACTTAGATTTTCTCTTTGTAAATTACAAACTACAATTGATCAATAGAATATATTTATAACTCAACATTCATCATCAACATCACTTTGCATTGATTTTTTGCATGCTTAAGCCTTAAAATTTAGCTTATTTTGTCACCTTAGGGGAGTGTTATCATTAATATCCAATGTTACATTCTTTGTCTATTGCTCAAATTTCACTAGTTGAGAGCCCTTTGTCATTTCCATCTCAGAAAAATGGAAAACATGTTCCATGTCATCTTAGGGTTTACAATCTTATGATCAACCTAGGATTCAAACCGCTCATAACATCTTAGGTAGGGATCAATTGTGCTATGATTTGATGATCTCATGAAATCAAAACCCTTATTGCACTATCACAAAGCTTGGAAAGAGTCTTTACAATCTCACAATACACTAGTTATTGCAACATCAAAGCTTTCCTTTGAGTTCCTTATGATCTTACAATAGGTGGTTTATGTAGCACATCATAGCATCTTATCTTATTTTCCCTTGGCTTATGATCCTACGATCATGGTTTACCTAACCATTTTGTGACTTCAAAAATCATTTTCCTTACCCCTACGATATCATGAGAAATCATTACCATTTCCATCATAGCATCACCGACATTTATTTTCACCCTTATGATCTCACAAATCACTACCCATTGTAGCATCATAACATCCTTTCACTACCCTTGAGATCTTAGGATACATTGTTTATTATAAGGTTAGAGCACATGATCTGTTTGATTATGCAAAGACATCTTTGGCCCCACTAGCTTTACATGGCATCCACCTTGAATATTTTGCAGCTATGACCAATTAGGATGGAACATCTGTCACTTTTCTAACCTAAACTGCCAACTTGATTTTATCATTTGTAGCTTTATGATCTTACAATCATAAGTTTCCCATACCATTACAAGCATAAAACCTCTTCCTTACAACCTTACGATACCCCTTGCTTCATACCATCACGAAGCCTTATAAATTTTGTTGAGATCTTATGATCTACCACTCATCATAAGATTGGAGGGGATGGCCAACCACACATCATAAAAATCTTCATACTTCAACACATGACTCCAACATTGCATTGTCAAAATGATCCATACAATCTTATAATTGTCACTTTGTCGTGCCATCAAACTCCTCAAAAAATGCTCCCATGATCCTTCGACTGAGGTCTTATCATAACATTGAAGAATTTCCTTTTCTTCATGTCTTATTCTTCTACAGTCCTATGATAAACAAGTTATCACAAGGTTTTGACTCTTCCTTTCTACATCTATGATCCCATGATTGCTATTTTGTTGTAGCATCGCCAACCATGACTTAAAACCCTCCATTGGAAACTTTTGATGTTATGATACAAAAGGAAATCTTAAGATTGAGGAACCTAAAACATGACTCTATGATCCTCTACTAAATATTGTGTTATAATATCGAAAGCAATAAAATATGTGTTTGCAATTAGACACCAAAACCATGATAATAAGATCAAAACGCTATGATTTGAAGGATATACAATCTGCCACCGAAAAATACTTTGGATAAGGGAAAAATGTTGTAATTTAGATGAAATTTTTTAATGGAAAGATAAAGCACAACCCTAAGATACCCAAATAAAACCCTAAGGTAAGATTCTTACTATTTGAACTTGGGTAAAATAATTTGGCTAGGGTTCTTTTGAAAATTTGAATACACGAGACACAAAAAACCCTAATAATGTAAAAAAAAATTAGATCATTTTCACAATGAGGACCAAAATTTTAGTATAGTGAAAATGAGAGCTATCAGTGGCTCTATCTGGGGATGATGAATACCCATATCCATGCAAGAATTCATATTCTCTGGTCGAAGCAAACCACACACATGACAACCTAAGACAACTTCTTAAGACTGTACAAAAACATATACATGTATACAAGTACTATTTACATATGTGTAGGAAATTTACACAAATATACAAGGATATATAAACCTAACTACTATTCATGAAAAATAAATACCTTCAACAGAAGTATCTCTTCAAGAATTGTCCATGAACTAGAAATTCAAAAAAGTTTCCTAATAATTCCTTGACAAAGTATGAATCTTCACTGCATGTGGAGTCAACTAGATAAGGGCCCAACCATATAGGATCAAACTTGTCATGCTTATCTTTATCTTTAACTATTGCATTCCACATTAGGACAAGGTCATCTGGTTGAAACTTCCTAGCCACTGCCTTCTTATTATACAAATGTTTTGTTTGTAACTGCAATTTTACATTTCTTCCAGAGGCCTCCTTCCTTGTTTCAGTTAATCCAACCAATTCATCCATCCTTTCTTGCATATCATCAATGATATCTTCATCATAAATTTTGGATGTAATTATATAGACCTATAAGGTTGATCTGAGGCATTCTAGCCTAGATTCCATACACTAGGTCAAATGGTAAAACACCAATTGTCTTTTTCACTATTACCCTATCAGCCCAGATTGTAAGGAAACTTGGCAACAAAGAATATAACCGTTTCCACATAACCCATAGTAAATTTGAAATAAACACAAAATTAAAATCCACATGCAAGAGAATAGACAACATACCCACAAATGTGACACAAGATATACCCTAGGAAACCCTCATTGAGGGAAAAACCCAGCCTCCAAAAGCATCCATCATCATGTATTATTCAGAAAAAATACCATTGCCATACAAGCATGGAAGCCTTCATGGCCATAGCCACAACCGAGCAAACTATGTGAACAAGCATGAATCCACACATCCCATGCCATGCTTTCAACCTTCACAAATGCTCCCTTGGCTATCTTTCAACCTTCACAAATGCTCCCTTGGCTATCCTGTCAAGCCTTGTCCTGCTCGACTCTTGCCTTTTGTCTTCTCCTTGTCACTCTCTTACTCTATACAACAACTACCCTTGTGGATGCTTATATAGTAGCAAGTCCCACAAAACCACCAAGTGGTATTACATAAACCATGTGCTAAAACCATGTGCTACCTAACCCACTGACCCCACATTTAATATTGGGCATTTAATTCTTTTTTCCCCAATATTAAATAATTACATAAAATATTATCACAATGTTACAATACAACTCATCAAGAATATTCCATGGGAATCTTTACATGTTGCACGTCCATCTAGATACAACATTACATAATAAAAATAAAATAATAAAATAACAATATTATGCAATGTGTGCAACACCCATTATCTCAACAATCTCCCACTTGTTGTATACATTGCATAGGGTCAATCTATAGCCACATAAATAAACAAGGGAACAATCCCTCCCAACACATCCACCGTCATGGATTAAAAAACACCAAGTGCTCCATCCTGGTACTCGCGACAAAATCAAAGTATCCAGCATCTCAAACATGAATGATGCCACCTCCTATTATGCCACTACCACTGGACATACATAGAAGCCATCCAAAGAGAAAGCCACCCAACCTGTCACATTAGAAGATCATAAAATCATGTACCAACTAAAATTCCAAGCACAAAAACCTGATCCAAAGGTAATCACATGTATCCGTAGTTGTCAAAATATCCATAGCTAAAATAGCACCCACAGAAAAGTGCCAAACCCATCCATCTATCCATACCTCAAAGGTATAACAAGTGAATCTCATATCACCGACATATCCAATCTATAACCTGCAATCACAAACCTCAAGAGCAATACCTACCACATATATACCAAGAAGCTCCCACTGCAAAATATAATGTCAAACCTATAACCAATTCACTCAACACATCTCAAAGAAGTGAATCCATGTAGTATCAAGGACATCCACAATACATAAACTAATATCCTGCAAGAACAACTCTCATAACAAGTCTCCAATGCTCTCCCAAGTTCACCACAACGAACAGAGGAAAGAGATAAAGGAATAACCATGCCATCTCTCACATGACATACATGAGCATAGACCAGTGATCACAATCTCCAACCAATCTCAAATCCAATGTAAGAAAAAAAAACTGAACATCCAGGAAGATAACCAAGACCAGAGAAACCATGCAAATCATAACTTGTATCATGTCCTTCTACACACACCTCTAGATGTAAAATGTGCAAGTATGATCTCCTCCATAACACCCCAACAAGAAGCCTCAACAACACCCAAACCATACCATATAGCTAATCATGGATGTAAGCCTCTCACAAGAAGATCAAACTCAATAAACCATTCCTAAACCAAGGAATAACCATTCCTAATCCAAGGAAAATGCCCAATATAAAACCATCTCCCAAACTCAACCAGCATAAAAACATATGCACATGGAGATAACCAATGCTAAACCATCTCTCAAATGAACCCTCCAAAACTAACTCATGTACCATAGCTCAAGATCCATATCCATGAAAGACAAGCATAAATATAATGTAACTGAGAGAAACAATGGGCTATACCTCTCAAGTAGCAAACCGCCGAGTAGACCAAGAGTGGGGAATGAGAATGCTCATCAAGATACCCAAGTCTCCAACCAAGACTCATCTAAGAACAATCTCCTCTCAAGTCCATATCAGGTGACTGCCCCTCAGACTTCCTGCTGAAACCATCAACCGTCCCAACAAATACTTCTCTAATCTAAGAGAAATCAGCGTCACCACCATCTCTAAGTATCCATGAGCACCTGTAACCAATCAATTCATGCCAACTCCAAATGCAACATAGCAATATCATGAAGTATCCAGCTTATGATTAGTGTACTCAATACCAAGAAACTAAACCAAGATCAATGTCAAAGTTCCAACCATGGCCTCAGGAACATAAACATGATAACATGATCTTATCATCTCAACCAAAGAGATAACATGCTCCACATGAACATACTATAACATGTCAAAACTCTAAACGTGTATCAAGAGTATACCATGACATAATAATGAAACCATCCTCATACAAAGGATAACATGCCAAATAAAAGCATAAACCACACCTTTGCCAAGGACCCTGTGAGTCCTCAAGATGCAACCATCTCCACACACCATGAAGAAAAAAACCATCTCCACATACCATGAAGATAATCAAGAACTCCATGAGTCCTCAAGATCTAACCATCTTCACACACCATGAAGATAACAAGTGCACCATGCAAATGTCAAAGATGCTTCTGCAGCAACAGGATCTAAGACAAACCTCCAACATCTGCAAACACTCAATAAATATATCAATGCCAACAACTCCCACTCAACTGTGGTACCAAGTCACCTATGGCATCATAAAATCCATCCTCTCCAAACCAAGAAGATATAAACCAAACCAGGAACTAATCCTGCACTGTCACCCCATCATTGTCACAAGCTCCCACTAAACCGTGTATCCAAGCTATCTATGACATCATGATGAAAACCCATCCTCTAACCATGAGAATCAACCAAGGCATCAAACTATCAAAGAACTCAAAGTGCACATCATGAGCTCCTCAAAAGAAACTAAATAACCATGATCCTCAACCAAGAAGATATACCACCATAACCAAATCAAAAAATTCAAGCTAATGAACATCAAGGATGTACCTGTATATCCAATCATGTCATGCCAAAATTCATGACACCATGATCACATCCATGAACCGAGCATCTGGCTCTCAATATGTCCAAGCTGTCAGCATAGTCAACCACAATCCTCTGCCATGACTGTACCTGGTAACAACATCTCATCCCTTCTACATGAAGATAAAATCATGTGACTTAGGGCATAGACAACCCAAAATCAAGCCACCAATCTGAATATGCATCAATAATGAAAGATCAATGGGTAAAGACAACCCATAACCAAGCCATAAATGCAACCTATAAGTATAGACCGATTACAACACTGCACAACTTGTAGATCCAACAAGTCATCATGCATATCCAAACCAAACACTGATAACCATATCATTATGAGACCAATCTAAAATATGAACTGAGTATACAATGACATCAAATCTTAAATTTCCAATGCCATAAACTCACAATGTTACCATAGTAAAAAATATACCTATAAACTGTTCAGATAAATATATCAACAAATAAATCATGCCAAACCTACACCAAATTTGAACCAATTTGTAGATCTCTCCAAGAGCTTTCTGTTGACTACTCGAAGTCCAAAATCCGACTCTGTATGCCCAAGTTATGCCCTAGTCCGTGCTCAAAATAAACAACATCTAACTTTAGGGCTCTTAAAACTTGACAAATTTTTAAAATCATAGAACCAAACCTACACCATCTTTTAGTGCTCTGAATTAGCTTTCCAACGCCTATAAGAACTCTGAAATCCGATATTCTGAGAGAAAGTTATGGCCATTTTACTAAGACAGTCTTTTTACCATTTTCAGTACGATTTTTCATTTTAATTTTTTCAGTGACGAAAATTTTGACGGGATTAAATTTGACGGCCATCATGGGCTGAAACTAAAAAACTCTTTCATTTCCTCTGAACATGGCCAAACTAGGGCATATTATATATCAAAATTTATGGAAATGTTGACCTGGATCCAGTGGTGAGGTCTGTTTTTACCCAGGAGGTCATTTCTGCATGCTACCCCCCAAAACCCTCATTTAAATGAAACATCCAAAAAACTCTTTTTGTCCGACAATTTCACATGCCCAAATCTTTTAACATCCCATCATAACAACAAACCCAAAACCCTTAGATCTGCAATAATTATTCATATATCTTGCTCCTTTTTTTTTATCCTCTCATGCATTCCCATGGATTCAATCTAGGGTTACAATAATAAAACCATAGCTCTAATACCACTTGTAAGGAAACTTGGCAACAAAGAATATAACCGTTTCTACATAACCCATAGTAAATTTGAAATAAACACGAAATTAAAATCCACATGCAAGAGAATAGACAACATACCCACAAATGTGACACAAGATATACCCTGGGAAACCCTCATTGAGGGAAAAACCCAGCCTCCAAAAGCATCCATCATCATGTATTATTCAGCAAAAATACCATTGCCATACAACCATGGAAGCCTTCATGACCATAGCCACAACCGAGCAAACTATGTGAACAAGCATGAATCCACACATCCCATGCCATGCTTTCAACCTTCACAAATACTCCCTTGGCTAACCTGTCAAGCCTTGTCCTGCTCGACTCTTGCCTTTTGTCTTCTCCTTGTCACTCTCTTACTCTATACAACAACTACCCTTGTGGCTGCTTATATAGTAGCAAGTCCCACAAAACCACCAAGTGGTATTACATAAACCATGTGCTAAAACCATGTGCTACCTAACCCACTGACCCCACATTTAATATTGGGCATTTAATTCTTTTTTCCCCAATATTAAATAATTACATAAAATATTATCACAATGTTACAATACAACTCATCAAGAATATTCCATGAGAATCTTTACATGTTGCACGTCCATCTAGGTACAACATTACATAATAAAAATAAAATAATAAAATAACAATATTATGCAATGTGTGCAACACCCATTATCTCAACACAGATTGCCAATTGCAATTTTGAAACCCATGATTTCTTGTTGTCTTCTAGTATTCTCTTTATGACCTTCAAAAAAATCTTGTTTGTAGACTTAGCTTATCCATTTCCTCAGGAGTGATAAGGTGATGAAGTTGCTTTGGTAGTTTTATATTTGTCACAAAAATTAATGAATTCATTAGACCTTAAAACACATAGCATTATCAGTCACTATTTTTTCAAGACATCCAAACCTTGCAATGATATTATTTAGAAGGAAATCATTTACCACCTTACTAGTAGCTTTTCTTATAGGGATAACTTCTACCCTCTTGGTGAAATAATCGATTACAACTAATATCCATGAGTAGCCACTACTGGACTTAGGTGAAATCTCTCCTATAAAATCCATACCCCATTGCTAAAAGGGTGCGTGGACTTCAATTGATTTCAAATGTTTTTTTCCAGAGAATTTTAACTTTCCAACAAATCTTTGGCAAGGATCACAATTTCTAACCAGGATATGGGCATCCTGAAATAAGCTAGGCCACCAAAAGCCCACTCTTATAATCTTGTGGGTAGTAGTCTTTGCCATGTAGTGCCCACCACATAATCTTGAATGCATCTCACTTAGTACTCTTTCTAATTCTTCTTGATCAATGCATTTTAAAAGTATACCTTCAAAATTTCTCAACCATAACTTGCCATTGACAATGATGTATCTTACTAAATGTAACTTGATAGTCCTCCTTTCATTATATATCAAGTAAGGTGGTGTCTACATATGTTGTAAGTAGTATATTACATCTTTATACTAATCACATTGATCCATATCACATGTATCAAAAATGAAATCTTCATTTACAACATTAATTTGATTAGCATCTAGATTTGACTGAGCCATTAATTTAGATAATCCTTGTCCTCTTACCAATTTGGTGATTTGAATATCTATATTGAAATCCTAGATTCTATTGATCCATCTACACCTTCTACTAGACACCTCTTGCTGAGAACAAATATCCTTAACTGCTACACTAGGTATTAAAGCAATAACAACAACACCCACTTGGTAACACATGAAAGCCTTAAAAACCTTGACTAAAGCATAAGCCTATTTCTCATTGATTTCATATTTTAGTTCAGCAGGTTGTAGGGATTTACTAAAAATGCTATAGGTTCTTCATGTCTATATGGTTGTTCATTTCTAGACCCTAAATTAATCAGAAGATTATATATATAGATTTTTGAAGATATTTTATGATACCTTGCATATGAATTTCAATAGCACAGAGCGATTTGGTAATTTGAGTGACTTGCAATAAAATTCAAGAGTGATTTGGATGAGAAGCCTAAATGAGTGAAGATCTGAACTATGTAAAGTAATCCAAAAGAGAAAGAAAATAATTCAAACCCTAAAAGATGAAATGGAAGCTTCATATACCACTAAAATGATCCAAGAGGTCAGTAAAATTCAATTGATGAAGAGTGACACTTGTCATCCATTTAAAGTTTGTGCTTTTATAGAAATTCCAATGGAAGGAATATAATTGGGAAAGTAAAATTTTAGAGGAGCGAGGGGAGGGGGTGTATTAGTCCTTCAAAACTTTATCCACTAAAACATTCACCACATATCCATCTCACAATTTGCATATAAACTAAAATAGCAAACTAAGCATGTTCATCCATAGCATGAAAACAAATAAACATTCATCACATATGACAGAAGATATTTGATTACCCAAAAACCCTCCAATGTGAAGGTACAACTGGGGTGGGGATGACACCCATAAATCTTTAGTACTATACTTGTAAAATGTACCCAATAAAGGTTACAATGTTTGATCATAAACTATGATCTACCCTATGAAATATCTGCCTTGTTAAAGGCTTACAAAGATTGTCAGATCTTACCTTGTTAAAGAATTTCAACACCCTGTTAGAAGTGTGCCTAGTTAAAGGACTTCAACTTACAATGAAGTAAGCACTCAATTAAGAGATTTACACAAAAGTTTTCTAGAACTTGAAACCTATTAAGGCTACTCTGTTAAGAGATTTTACTAATTCACCTATTAGAATGTCTTATCCTTGATCCTTTAGTTAGCACTCCTTTGCTAGATAATAAATCAACTCTATCTGATGTGTACTTGATCCTCTCTAATGTATCACTTTTTTCCTCTCTTCTTTCCTCTATTCTCTCTAACTAATTCTGCAATGCATGTCTCAATTTTCAACTCCTTAATCACCATGAATGCTCATTCTGTGCATGCAAAATTCTCTCTTTGCTCTATAACATATTTAGGGTTTTCCTTCCTTAAGAAGACCTAGCTAAATTAGGGTTAGGTAAGAATCAATGATTGTGATTCACCCATTTTTCCACTTAGAACATCCCTCAATCTAATTGGTTGCATGTACTACATAGGGATTCTCAATATAGATTCATTCTTATCATCTAGAATCATAAAACAATCCTTAAGTTAGCCCAAAAATGGTTTACATAGGAGTTTGTGCCATTACAAAAAAATATATCCAAAACTATTTACTCAACACTTAAAGCCTCTGATGCTCAACATCCACTATATCTTCAATGTTTTTGTTGGTGTAAATAAGTAGTTAGCATTTACACTTTACTTAAGTTTACTTAGGATAATGCATATTCATAGTAGTTTTCATGTAGACACCTAGGAGTTTGCATATTCATATGAGTTGTCATGTAGACAACACCATAGTTTGAACTCCAATTGAGCACATGTTGTCTACTACATTTCTTTATGAGATACGCCTTTACATTGATATCCTCTCATTATTGCATTTACATTCATGCACAATGGAGGATAATCCACTCTTGGTGGACATGTGCTTAGTTGGTATGCTTATCTCTTTGCATGACTCCTAGTCATCTTGATTGCCTTTATATACAAAGCACTTCTATGATGTATTCATCCAATTATATGATTAATTTATTTTCATTTGATCATATCTCATCTCTCTTGTGCTATCTCTTGAGCTTCTAGATCTTGGCATTACATTCTTGCCTTAGGCAAATTATTACATGGTATTATAGCTATACCAAATTCTTATGGTTGTAACTCATCTCCTGAATGACTCATCATCCACTATTCACTCAGCTTCTGAATCACTTGGCATAAACTAACTTTCTCAGCACTAGAGTGACTCAGCACTAACTATCTACTTGACACATACTAGGGCTCAACACATACTATATATTTTTCTTGGCTTGGATTATCTGACAGCTTATGCTTGACATACACTACTTACTCGACATGCACTTTAGGAACATGACTAAGTGTGTAGTCACTCATATGTCAAAACCAATCTAAGATTAACAATCTCCCCCTTTGATATGAGTGGAAAAACACTTTTTCATGCATATATACTTAACTTAAGCATAACTAAGATAATATATGATCTTTACTCGGCTCACATAAAAAATTTCAAATTTTCAAATTTTTGCAAAACTAATGACTTATTAGTCATACCTCAAAACTTCATAACTCCCCCTTAGTTGATTATTCTACATTGTATTTGAATTTGATACTCCTACTAAGTAAATTTGCTTCAACTAATGGCTTACTCTATTTTTTCTATACTCCCCCTTTGGGTATGTTCTTTTTTTGTGTCTCAAATCCTCTTTTTCTCAATTCCTCCTTTTTTGACACTTATGTCATGGGTGGTGCATGAATAGTGTGTTTCTCCAAAAATGTTTGATGGGCCTCCAGTATAATCTTTAATGCTACATACCAATTGTTGTATGCCACCTATAGAGATTGAATTTGTACATCTAGCTCAGCAACAAGGTCTACTAAGCCTTCATGAGTAGAAAGATGAGCATCTTTCTTCATCACTATTTCTGCAAAGGCTAGTTCCTTGTGAAACACCTCCATATGTGGGGTCAACATGGCTTGAATATTAATCAAGGTAGCCCTAGTATTTGCATCTTGTACATGTAGTGTAGTTAGCTGACCTTGAGTAGATGATAACCTCTGAAATTGAGTCTGATTATGACTAGGAGACAACTAAAGAATATTACCTATTGTCTTTAAGTCTCCTTGCAACTGGTCAATAGCCCTCTGTGCTTCTTGTGTGAGCAAGTTCACATCACAAAGCTTTGTGTATAGATAAAATATGTTATCTAACTCCTTTATCACATTTTCCATTTAAATTGCTAAATCAACCTATTTGAGTGTAATTATACTAGAAATCTTTTCATCAACCTTTGTGAAAAATCTCTTCTCAAACCATTCTAAAAGTTTGGTGTTTGTATCTAGGTCTACATCATTTACCTTGTCCACCATATTTAGTAGTTTCTCAAGAATAGGTTTATCCACATTAGGTTCTAGAAGGCTGGATACTCAATAAATATGTCTTTGATGTCATCTAGAAGTTGTGATAGTAACCCATAAACTTCTTCTTAGGGTTCTGATTTGCATTGTTTGCTCTGCAAACATTTGTTGTATGACCTATCTTTCCACAAATATGATAAGAGAGTTTTTAGTTCTTTCCTTTGTTTCTTCTTTGTTCACCACTTCTAGATGATTCTCCTTCCTCAGTATTGGTGTATCCCAATCTAGTAGTATCATTGTTAGATCTAGGAGATCTCGTCAATTTTTCAAAGTACTTGATGGCTTCATTAGGTCTGTTGAAACTTTCAACAAATTATTTTTCTCTTTTTAGATTATTTCTCAGTTGTTCATGTTGTAACTTCGGGGTTGTGATCTCAGTGTCCTTACCATTCAATTCACGGTTGGTAATCATCACTTGATTCATTATTTCCAATTGCATGCTAGCAATACTATGTACCTCTAATGTCTTCTCTTCCAATCTATTGGTTAGTATCCTTTTGTCATCCTCAGCTTTCTTTCTTTTTCTTGGTCACCTCACATAGCAATATTTATTGGACTTATTGTTCTATCTTAAGATTTTTGACCTCTTCAATTAGGGCACCATTCTTTTCCATCAGATCTACAACTATTGCATCAAATTCACTTATGTTTCCATCTACAAACAATTTAGTAGTGTCTTCCTATTGGTAATGTGTGTCATTCTCCTCAATAGCTATCTCTTTCCTTCTCTTTAATTATCACTTCAAATCATCTCTTGCTTCATTCAACTGATGTATGGCAAGCTGGTTTCAATCTTCTAGTTCTCAATGACTTTTCCCAACTTGTAGACTTCCATCTTCAAGATCTTTCCTCAAAGTTGTAAATTTTTCATTTTTAGAGAAAAGGCTCTAATACCAATTGTTGGAAATACAATACAAAAATTAAATTCTAATGGGGGGGATGGGGGTGACACCCACAAATCTTTAGTACTGCAATTGTAAAGTGTATCCAATGAAGGTTACACTATTTGATCATAAACTATGAGCTACCCTATGAAAGGTTTTCCCTGTTAAAGGCTTACAAATACTGTTAGATCCTACCCTATTAAAGGATTTCAACACCTGGTTAGAAGTATTCCTAGTTAAAGGACTTCAACTTACAATGAAGTAAGCACTCGGTTAAGAGATTTACACAAAAGTCTACTAGAACTTGAAACCTATTAAGGCTACTCTATTAAGAGATTTTACTAATTCACCTATTAGAATGTCTTAGCCTTGATCCTTTGGTTAACACTCCTTTTTTAGATAATAGATCACCTCTATCTTGATGTGTATTTGATCCTCTCTGATCAGATGTATCACTTATGTCCTCTCTTCTTTCCTTTGTTCTCTCTAACTAATTTTGCAATGCATATCTCAATTTATGACTCCTTAGTCACCATGAATGCTCAATCTACACATGCAAAGTTCTCTCTTTGCTCCTTAACATCTTTAGGGTTTTCCTTCCTTAAGAAGACCTAGGTGACTTAGGGTTAGGTAAGAATCAATGATTGTCATTCATCCATTTTGCCACCTAGAACATCCCTCAATCTGATTGGTTTCATATGCTGCATAGGGATTCTCAATATAGATTCATTCTTATCATCCAGAATCATAAAAAAAATCCTTAAATCAGCCCAAAAATGGTTTACATGGGAATTTGTGCCATTACAAATAACTATTTCCAAAACCATTTACTCAGCACTTAAAGCCTCTGATGCTCGACATCCATTGTATCTTCAATTCTATAACTCATCTCATGAATGATTCATCATCCACTATTTAATCAACTTCTGAATCACTTCACATAAGCTAACTTGCTCACTACTGGAGTGACTCGACACTAACTATCTACTTAACACATATTGGTGGTCAATACATACTATATATTCTTCTCAGCTTGCATTATCTAACAACTTATGCTCGACATACACTACTTACTTGGCATGCACTTTAGGAATATGACTAAGTGTGTAGTCACCCATATGTCAAAAAAAATCTAAGATTAATAGACAAAATAGAAGCTTCATATGCCACTAAAATGAGCCAAGAGGTTAGTAAAATTCAATTGGTGAAGAGTGGCATTTGTCCTCTATTTAAAGTTTTGTGTTATTCCAGAAATTGCAACTGAAAGAGATTCAATGGGTGCACTATCATCGATACCACCCAAATTTATTATGATCCATGATGTTAGGCATTATTACATGTGTAAGATTAGAGAAGTAGAAGTTTATGAGATCAAAGAAACATATGAGAAGTTATTTAATGAAGGAATCTTGAAGGATGAATTTAAAATTGTTGAAAGGAAAGGGTCAACACGTGCCCTAGAATTTCCAAAGAATTTCAATATTGAATGGACTAAAATTATTTTAAGAAGAATCCATGATATGAAGTATTGGCTATAGAATGGACCCATGGAGATCACAAAGAAAATTATTCATGAAGTGAAAAGCTATCCAATCCTATAACAAAAGAAAACCAGGCGATGCCTGAGTCAAGAGGAAGTTGAGGCAAACATAGGTGTCAAGTGGAATGGATTAGGTCTATCCATTACAAAAAAAATTTGTCCACTAATCAAATATGTTGTAAGGGTTATAGCTCACAAATTATATCAATCAAGCAGATTAAACAATGTATCATATATGGCAATGGATCAAGCAAGGAAGATAGTGATGAAATTTCATGAATATGATCTTGCTAAGATACAAAGACTACAACTAGCAGAGAATCTATCATCTATAAGAAATGTAAAGAATTCAATGTGTAAGTTTGGATCCCTTGTTGTATGTATTTCCTTTTATATCCAAAAGTATTTTCCTGGTGTTGGTGGTGTTGTTTGGGAACATAACAAACTAGTGACAAGATAGATAAATGAATACATTACTCAATTAGGAGCCAATTTTGAGAATGTCATTGATGCTTACTTTGAGAAATTTAAGCAAAGAATAAAAATGAGTATGAGGATACCGAAAAAATTGGTCACAAGGTATTAAAATGACATATGTTTTCTTGTAGATATAGACAACACATTGTGTAATGTAGTAAATATGAGGGAGGCTTGGCTACAAAATTTTTACTATGAAACTGATAGTGATTTAGTGAGTGCAAACATTGTTGCACTATTGAAGAAGAAATATACATTGAGGCTAAACCTTTTGGAAAATATGAGGAAGTTAACACTAGAATAACTATAAATATCAAGATAGCTTCTAAAGAAAAGGAAAGGAAAATAATGATTGAAGACCTAGAAGCTAAACTAAGCACCCTAGGCAAGGGAAAAAAACCATTATAGATTACACAAGGTCTTGGAGATGATGAAGAAAAAGGCAATGGTGATGATGAAGAGGAAGAAGAAGAAGGTGACAAGGGTATAGACCTAGTTGTTGTCACTCCACTAAGTAAGAAGGCTAAAGGAACCAAGAATCTAGTAGTGACACCCCTCTATCCTCCACCTCCAATTAAGCCAAGAACCATGGTAGCTTCTAATGTCAAGCAGATTACAAAGCAGAGAGTAGTAGAGACTATTGAACTCAATGTCCCTAAACCTAAGAGACAAAGATTGGTTATAGGACCAACCAAAGTGCTTACAAAGTCTATTGAAGAGCCATGTGAAAATATCAAAAGATCTTGAGGATTATCCAGCTTTATATTCGTAAAATATGATATACTAGATAATATTGATAGATTCAAAATTAAGGAGGCTATGGCAAATATGATTGCTAATCATAAGCTAGCTCCTAGTGAAATTGAGAAGAAGAAACCTAAACTTATATGAAAGATTGGAAAGAAGATGATAGTAGGCACAAATAGATGAGAAAAAGATAAGGACTTACACCTTAGTCAGAGGCATGCTTGATCTATCCCAGGATCAACAGAAACCATTTTTGGTAAAGTATAGGAGAAGATTTGTTCCTAAGTATAGAATGTTTTTGATTTTATAGAATAAAATGGAAGCTATAGAACTATAGCATGAATTTCTTTGGAAAAGCATTTTTGGGCTATCAACCAAGGGAGTAGAGATAGAAAGAAACTACAACTGTGACCATCAAAGATGATCATAGCAGTGGAGAAAGTTTGGGTGTATCAAGTTCATAAGGCAACATGTCACTAGTTAATGCTGACACCCCTAACACTCTAGAGGCTAAGAAATCAAGGATCACAAACATAGATGCAAGAACTAAGAAAAAAGACACAAGTCTAGATAGTAAGACTATTTCAGCACCTCATATTGAGGAAAATAAAGAGATAAGTACAACTAAACTGAATTTAACCATTATTGTCTCAAGCATTGATGCACCAACATGAATGAGTGGTGAAACTCCCTCACCAACTCCCCAAGTAGTGTCAAGCAGAACAACTCCTTTGCTGAGAAGAGGAAAAAAGAAGAAGCATACTTCACTAGATATTGAAGTTAGTCTAGATGAAATAATTGAGATGCCACAATTAGACATGGAAAATCTCACCTTGGAATAAACAATTTTATTACAAGAGATTTTGGCAAAAAAGAAATGACAATAAGAGTTAAAGAGAAAGCATAAACAAAAGAAGCTACTTCATGATGTGAAAAATATTTTTGTTGATGCTTTTGATAGTCAAAATTTGGATGAAGAAGCCCCAATCATTACCCAACTTGTAAATATTGTTGAACAAGTAATGTTGGTAATATGGAATCAAATGAAAAATTGATGGATTGGTTAGCCAAAAGATTGAAACTAAGGTTGTACATAAAGTTTTCATAACCATTCCTGAGCATAAAGTACAATTGCAAGAGCATATACAAGTTATGACAAAACTTATATCTAATTTAACAACTGACAACAATATGAGATCTAAATTAACCTCATTACATCTCCCTTTGCATGAACTCCAAATGAGGTTAATTTAGATTTCATGCAAACTTATATAGAGTTCATGCAAAGGGAGATTGAATCATCCCAAGATCTTATCAAAGAAGATCACAATCTTTTAGTGGCTGACTGCTTAATCAATTTAGCTGCAAGATTATAGTTGCAGAATCACATTTTAGAGGTAGCAAGAACCACATGGGATAATGCACTATCCATGATTGCCTGAGCTCATAAGACATTTATTGATAAATGTGGTTTTCTTCCACCCATTCAACCCCAGCAACCATGACATAAGTGATAAAATACAAGGGGGAAATGGATTTGTTAAAAAGAGGAACTCATTTTACATTGTTTATTCATTATTCTTTTTTTGGAATAAGTCATAACATTAAGGGGGAGAGCTCAATACCATATTATTTGTAATGATGTAAATATGGAAAATTAATTTTTTCACTAATGTCAAAGGGGAAGATTATCAGTATCTCTACCTTTTGTTGTCTATTAGTGTCAAACACTTAGTCATTTACAAGGCAGAGTCAAGTGGTCATCACTACAACCTAGCTACTCTATATAGGCCAAGTCATATACATAAGTAAGCATGTACTGAGCTCTATAGGAGCCAAGTAAGTGTATGGTCACCGAGTATTTTCTATAGAAGTCAAGCTCAACATCAATCGAGCAATTTCAAGCATAACAAGTATCGAGTTACATAGTATGTGCTGAGCAAAATATAGACCAAGAAACAATAATTTCAAGTATCAAAAAATAGTAAAGGCCAAGCAATGTAGAGTTTACGTAAAAGTTGGGAATGTAACATATTTTGAGGTAAATCATTTTCAAGCCGACATGGAAGGAATATTTAATATATATAGAGGTTGGTAAAAATAGTTTTATGTGTTAATGACATGGATCATAGATCCCTATGTTGTGTGATTAATGATTTAGATGGAGAGGCTAATTATGGAAGCATCTAGAAAACTCTTTATGAAACTCTTTAAATAGAGAAGATCTTAACCTAGATCATGTGACATGGAGATGAAGAGGGGAGTGTACATGTGAACAAGGAGTAATATGCGAATAGAAAAGTGAAAGATCAAGATCAACTAAGAAGTCAGTGAAAGTCTTATGTTATATGTTAATAGAGAAAGTGACCAAATTAGAGTAGTGAAGGGGAAGAAACATATTATTAGATCAGAAGAGAGGATTTGTTAGCAAGGAGAAGACTCAAAATCTTCTTACAAAGCATACCAAGAGTTAGGTACTAAATTAGTTCTAACAAATTTGAATCAGGGTAAATCTCTTAATGAAGTGGTCTTAACAGATCTTTGTGAATCTCCTAATTGAGTCCTTCATTGTAAATGTTAAATCCTCTAAAAAGGTGAGACTTAGCAATCTCTTAAGATTTTAATAGGGTAGACCCCTCACAGGGTAGATCATACATTACGATCAAACATTGTAACCCTAACAGGTTAACTTTATTACTACAATAGTGAAGATTTGTGGGTGTCATCCCCACTCCATTTTTTCCTTCACCTTGGAGGGTTTCTGGGTAACAAATATTGTGTTATGTGTTTATTTTCATGCATGTGGTAGATTAGATTCACGTGTTAAAAAAAGTTTTTTATTACAAGTTTTACATGTATAAGCTAACTAGTGGATGTGTGAATGAATTTTTGAAAAGTAAAAGTGCTTAAGATTCTAGTTCATCCCACCCCCCTCTTAATATCTTGTTATCCCATTTATACCTCAACCAATCAATAGGATGATACATAATTGAAGAGACTATGAAAAGAAAAGGTATCGAGAAGTTTACTTCTTGTTTATGCTATTAGAGTTTCTATAATATAAGAGTTGAGATGTACCACTTGGTAATGATCTCACCTTGGATAGTCTGGTTGGTAGACTCACTTCTTTTGAATTGTTAAATTTTGATAATTATACACCTACTAGTATTGAATATGTTTTTTAGGATCAACTAACCCTTGATGGATCTAAAAGAAAAAAGAAGAGTAAACATGTGGAAAGTGACAATGAATCATATGATGAACTTGACACATTATTTTTTATAAAGCTACCAAGAGTAAAAGGAAAATACAAAGGTAAACTCCCTATAATCTATTTTACATGTAATAAAGTTGGTCATATTGTTACAAATTTTCTTGATAGAGATGACAAGGATGAAAAGACAGGCTTCAAGTTCTGAGGAAGGAGAGACAATAGAGACAACTTGGTGTAGGAGCACCCACAATAAATGGTGAATCATCAAGGTCCTAAGAACACCTAGAATAGGTTAGATCAATCAATTAGGCATCTAGACCAAATTGTAAGACCTAGTTCCAAGATTGGCACAGTTATAAGCCCTTGGTCAACTATGGTCAAAGATGGTCAAAGGGCCTAGAATATTTGGATTTTGCTTTATTTCATGTTTTTTTATTTTTAGGACCTATTTGGGTCATTTAGGCTAAGTTTAATTAGTTTTACTTGTACATTTGTAAAAATTGCAAAATATGCAAAATTGCTTAAAAAGTTGTTAAACAACTATAGCAATGTTTTGCAAAATAGTGCAAAAAATTCCCCAACATATCAAAATAATTCAAAAATTTTTTATGACTTTTGGAAGGCCTATAATAATCCCTTTTAGGCAGGTGATAGGTAATAATGATGTACTTTCATTTTTCAAATCAATAAAAATACCTTGTTTTAGTGCAATCTGCTTGTTGTCATGCATTGTACAGATTTGTACAGACTCATCTGGTGTTGAAACTTAAATTTCTAGATAGGTGGATGAATTTTATTTACAATTAATCTAGTTTTAAGTCTCCATCTATTTCCTAACTCATGTTATCCTTATTTTTGCACAAGTTGATTTAGAAAGTTGCTAACCTAGGGTTTTCAAGCATTTTTAGGAATAACCAGGGATTTCACCATGGGAATCTAATAGCCTTTGGTGATCCTAGTGTTTAAAATGTATGTTAAGATGAAATTGGTTTTATTTTTTTACTTTTTGGGACCCATCAGTTATTTGATGCCCTAGGCATGCAAGACCCATGTGCATGCTAGGAAAAGAATGCATCATCTCCCACAAATTGCACTAGACTTGGCATCAAGGCTTGAAATCAAGTTTGCAAATTTTCTAGTGTTTTTATCACATTTTCCAATCATTTATTTTTAGGAGTGAGTCTTAGAACATGTACCTCATTTGTAAATGGAGACCTTATAGCCTAATTGCCTAGGTGAGAAATTGAACAAAATCATGTTTGTTTGTATCACCAAACCTTGGAGCCTTATCATATTTTGTAAGTCCCAAAAGGGTATCCAAAACTATAATTTTTCCCTATATTGTGTGGATATATTCTCTTTTAAGTCAAATTTTCATCAAAAAGGGCTATTAGTCTTTTTGAGTGGCTTAACAAAGCAACTATATGCTAGAAGTTGTATAGTTGGTTTTTAACCATTGATTCATTTTATTTATACCTAAATAGACCATTTCTATGATTATGAGTCTGCCCCAGCCATTTCATGAATTTTAGGGTTGTTTTACCAAATTGGGTTAAATTGTGCATTGTGAGCAACTTGTGATAAGTTGTCTTGTTCATAAGGTTCCCCTATGATTAGAGTCCTCCTTGTTTGAATGAGTGGTTATGATAACATAATATCATCCTTGAAGAACTTGTGATTGGTGCTTGCACTTTTTGATCATCATACCAAGGCATTTGGTTGAAGGACTTCAATAAAGAGGGTTTTTGGACCAGTTGATCATTATTTGATCAATCCCACTAGGCTCCATTGCATCACAATTGAGGTAACAAAGACTACAAAGGTAAAGGTATGAAATATTGCTAAATTCCTGAAGAATATTGTTCTGGTAGTGATTTTGATGATCGTGATGAAGAATTTGTTTATGTTGCAATGAAATATGATTCTACAAAAGATGATAAAATTGCATTAATTTCATATGTGAGTAAGAATGATAAATGGATAATTGATAGTGGTTTCTCACATCATATGACTAGTGAAACAAGTAAGTTTGAGAAGCTAGAAAATTATAATGGAAGTAGTGTTAAGTTTGGAAATGATGCACCATGTTATGTGAAAGGTAAGTGATCAATTATACTTAATTATAAGATCAAACGTGATAATGAATATTGGGTTGATGGATTAAAATACAATATATTGAGTGTAGCATAGTTGAACAATGTAGGTTGTTGAGTTCAATTCCAAAAAAAAGAAGGCAAATATTTATTATGCTACTAGTGAACTAATTGGATGTGGAGAGCAAACAAGAACCAAATTGTTCTAGCTAGACCTATATGAAGATACATGTTTATTTGCACAAGTT
Organism: Cupressus sempervirens; assembly: GCA_028749045.1. NCBI lineage: Eukaryota > Viridiplantae > Streptophyta > Pinopsida > Cupressales > Cupressaceae > Cupressus > Cupressus sempervirens. Next base: position 1,006,217,869 of record CM053787.1, on the reverse strand, counting down.
GAGGATGTTTGGTTATGGCATAAGAGGCCATGTCATGTGAGTTTTCGATAATTTGGTAAGAATTGGTAAGATGAAAAGAGTTAGAGGGTTAGCAAGAAGATTAAGCAAACTAGATAAAGTGATATGCAAACAATGTTAAGTGGGTAAAATGATAAAGTCTAGTTTCAAGAGCAAGACCTATTATTCTAATGATATTTTTGAATTGGTTCATACTGATTTAAGTGGTCCTATAGGGGTGCCTTAATAAATAGATTTAAGGTATTTAATGAAGAGAAGTGGGAATGGTAAATTCAAGGTTCTTCGGAAACACAAAAAACATCAAATTACCAAAGGTTTTCTCTTTATCATTTTTGTTGTTTTCTTATTCAATGGCACCTAAGTTGTCTTCTGAATGGAAGGAATTGTGTCATGTAGGAACTACTTTGAAAGGAAGTAGGACACAAACACTTGAAGCCAAACATAAGAACTAGCTTCAATGGATTCATCATTGAAAGAAGGGGATCGTCGAGCGCAAGGTCATTTAAACACATAGAAGATTGCATTGAATTGTAAATGGAGACCTGATTC
>CM053787.1:1006024802-1006212302 GCA_028749045.1 Cupressus sempervirens | reverse complement strand
GAGCTTTCAAATTGAATAGGTGTTTTATGATATTGATACAAGAATATGATTATTTTCTTTTAGTTACCAAGAGTCATCCTATACTATAGGAAAAAATAGTCCAGTCTCATGCCCTAGTGTGCCCTAATGTTGATTGTAAAAACAATACATGTTAGATGGATGTGTTAGCCCTACTAATACCAAATCTCAAATACCCAAAGAAATTGTTTAGCTTACATTCATTTGTTGAGCATCTCTATTTGTAGCTATTAAAGAATAAACTACATTAGTATGTGCTTTTTATATGGAAAAGGTAGGTCCCCTTTGGTACAAGCAGTGGCACTGCCATTAATAGAGAAAACTAGTAGATGTCCATTTAGTTTGCCCTTTCTGACTCAGCACAAAGTTTGTGCATATCCTAAGGGTCATCCCATTGAAGCCAAAAAGAAACTTGCCTTTGAAGTGTTTCCTATCCTTCATCAACTGTTATGATTTGTATATCAGAATATACCTTACCTAACTAAAAATTAGTATTGCTCACATTGTGTGTGCTAAATCATTAGTCCTGGTACTCTGATGTCGCTAAATTCTTCCTAAATTATAGACACATGCTCTTTGGAAACTTTGACAGCAATGGATTGCAAATGTCCATTTTTTGTCAGATTCTATTTAGAAAGCTATCCATTCAGGGTCTTCCAAATTGAACTATTAATGATCACCTTTAGTTGTCATTCGATGAACCTGTTTTAGATTTCTCTTGGGTTTCTGTTGTTGTGCATCTACACATTAAAAAATCATGTCAAAATCCTATTATTAGTACATTTCCAATATCTTATGTACATTGACATTATGTACACGAATTCCAAACAACGGCTCTCTGGCACATTACCCTTTATAAAGAAAATGGTAATTACTTTATTATCATGTGCACATGAGCAAACATTAACTGCCCAGTGCACTATATTTACTGAAGAGCACCCTATAATTACTTACCTATACTTGCAAGAAAATGTGAATGTTTAGAACACTCCTTATTCAATTGCTAGCAAGCAATGTAAATCCTATTAGGAGCATTTTTGCTTCTACATAACCATCTCTATGACAAATATGCTTTGCAAGAGCTTCTCTAAAAGTCTAGGACCTCCATTGATGCTTCTTTCTATAGAAATAAACTTAAACACAGTAAGTTATTATTATTTAATAAATTCATTAAGGAATATTTAATTTTAAAAAAATAACATAAATATCTTAATGCTTTCCCTACTCCTTCAAGTGAACAAAAAATGGATGTACAACATTTAACATTGTAAATAAATGTGACATATGATTTGAACGTGCTATTTCTAAAGTTTTCCAACAAAAAAGCATTCCTTAGTACCTTTTGGATTAACAAATTAAAAGCACTATCCAAAATCTAATTGACTTTATTATGCTTTCATTGCCCATTTTCAGGCAGTCACCCAAAACTGTCAAAAGATGCTCTTGATTAGCAACATCCAAAGTACATCTCCCTTCATATCCAATTTTTCACAATGATATCTCTAAAATTCATCATAGTCAAAATTGAACTTCGAGCATGCATATTTGATGTGAAGATTGGCTTCATGAGGTCTGGCAGCTCCAGTCTCTTGGAGATCTCATGTGCATATTAAGTCCTAGTTGAGATGGAGTTCTACTAGATTTTTAAAATTGATAAAATATTGGTATTGGTTTGTTAACATTTTTAAACAATTACATTGGAAAGTCTACTCTCATCCAAGAGGTTACAAAAGACCTATGAGAATAAAATTACCAACTCTGGCCTTATTTTTATCTTAATTAAGATGCACAAAAATACATGATGATCAACAGCAATGGTCATCAAGAAACAAGATCTCTATGCAAAATTGGCTATAACAACAAATTCAAGAAAGGAAGCTTTGAGCATTTTGGTAAATGACAGTGTATTTTGAAAGGGGCTTAGGATAGATGAGAAATAAAAAATGTAGACAAGGCATTAACAATTTGTAAGTACTCTATTTCCTATCCATCTGAAAGGATTAGATCTAAGCAGAAGCCAACCTCATTTATTCTCAATATCATCAGCTAACTGACACAAATGATAATGAGCAAAAAGAATCCCTCCATAATCAGCTCCAATAATTCTTATTCAAGATGTCACATATATCCAGGAGTCTAAATCTCCACTACCATAGAAGAATTTGCCTCATGACAAGGTGTGAAATCACATTCAACAATTTACCTCATACAGACTTTCTGTATTAAGAGAGGTATCTATGAACAAGTTGAATATGTTGTTGTTACATTCCATAGTATTGCAGTATGTCCGACATAATCACATATTCTTCAACTCTATAGATTAGAGAAGGTATGGTTGACTATGGTATTTGTAATGGTAGATTTACACTTATTTGCTAACATAATTGATTCTTAAACTAATTGACATTATTGATAATTTATTTGTTTTTTTCCTTGTAAAACTTTACAGTAATTTTTTTAATACCACACACAAATTATATGGGAATATCAATTGATAACTCCATTAAAATGTTATAGGGCATTCGATGGATCCTACTAATGATATAAAAGTTTACAGAAGCATTTTTAGGAAGATCATGCTCTTGCGTGCACTTTCCATTTTGCTTGCAGCCTAAGCAATATTCACAGTAGCAGCATTAGAAGATGCTAGAAGACATAGGGGCAAGTGAAGAAGGGCTGCCTACCCTTTTCATAAACATATTATATATTCTAATGAGACAGATTGCCATGACCAAATATGCATGAGTAGAGGAGAATTCTTCAAACTTGGTAATATTCTAAGGGAGAAAGGGAGCATTAAAGGTACGATAAACATGAAATTGGACGAACAAGTAGTTATGTTCCTACATACTCTTGGCCACAATCTAAGGAATCATAAGATTGGCCATAACTTTGGTCACTCGGGAGAGATAGTGAGTTGCTACTTCCACAAGGTCCTGAAGGCTATCATATTGCTCCATACTAGTTAGTTTTTGCCCCCTTCTCCAAATATTCCTCTAGAAATTATAGGGAGGGAACATTTTGATCCATACTTCAAGGTAAATCTCATATCGTCGTGTATTTTATTGCTTGAGTCTATTGTTACATATATGAAAATAATATTTCTTACACTAGGACTGTGTTGGAGCAATTGATGGAACCCATATACTAGTTGTCGTTGAGGTGGAAAACCAAGAAAATATCATGATAGAAAAGGAAACCTATCAAAAAATGTAATGGGTGTCTATTTATTTGACTGCAAGTTTCAATATGTTCTTGTTGGTTGGGAAGGGTCAGCTATAGATAGTCATGTTCTTGCTTCAGCTCTTTCAAGAGTAGATCCACTACTAGTTCCCCTAGCTATATATAATCATAATTTTAATGATTATATCGTCATTATTGTCAACCATAATTTTTATGCAAGTTTTAATCTATAATATTATTTTTCCTTTGTATGGTAAAGTTCTATTTAGTTGATGTCAGCTATCCAAATGTTCTTGGATTTCTTGCCCCATATTGATGTACATAGTACCACCTAAAAAAGTTTTCTAGAGTAAACCCAACCAATAGTGTGCATGAGCTATTTAACCATTGACACTCCTCTCTTAGGAATGTGATTGAGTGCACATTTGGTATTTTGAAGCAACATTTTCCTATCTTGATGCATGCAACATCCTACAGTATTGTGAGTCAAATAAAGATTGTGTTAGCCTATTGCATACTACACAATTTCATTATGATAGAGGATGGTGTTCCACCCGATATGGAAATTGAAGAGGATGATGATCGCGATAGGATAAATGTGCCAATTCTTGAAACTTATGGGATGACTCAATGAGATAGAGATGATTGGGGAAATTTTCAAGATGAAATAGTAGGAAGGATTTGGGAGGACTATAGATCTCAACATTAGTTGTTTTGTATCAACATTAGTTGTTCTTTTTACTCACATTTACACTTTTTTCCTCACTTCTGAACAACTACAATACTCAAATTGACACTTCGTATAGACTGTTGATTCATGAATTGTAAATCATAATAATTATTATGCTTTAAACTGCTGATTAAGTGATTTAAAACTATGATTTAGGAATTGCAAATTAGAATTATTGTTATACTTTAAATTGTTGATTAAGTGATTTAAAACTGTGATTTAGGATTCGCGAATTAGAATTTGTGTTATGCTTTAAACTGTTGATTAAGTGATTTAAAACTATTATTTAGGAATTGTGAATCATAATTATTGTTATGCTTTTATCTTTTGATTAAGTAATTTTAAAATGTGATTTAGGAATTGCGAATTAGAATTACTATTATGCTTTCATATTGTTGATTGGGTGATTTAAAACTATGATTTATGAATTGCAAATCAGAATTATTATTATGCTTTAAACTATTGATTAAGTGATTTAAAACTATTTTGCAAGTTTATTACTAACAACTCATTACTTATTGCAAGTTTTGCAACAATATAACAACTACTTATTTCAAAGGTGAAAATGTCTTTCACAAATCTATTGACGAGCATACATGAAGATGTTCATATGCCCCCCATTTCTACCCTTGTTGCTCCCCCCATTGCTCCCCCCATTGTTAGTTCTTCTCGAAGTCCAAAAGTGGTGTGAACTAGAGATATGGAGTAGAAACTTTTGGACTTGCTCCTTGAGCAAGTTACTCTAGGAAGGAAAGGTGAAGGAGGTTTTAGGAAAGAAGCATGGACAGTAATAGAGAGGAGATTCAATGAAGAGTTGAAGTTGAATCTTAGAAGAGATAACATTAAAAATAAGTTGAAAACATGGAAGTCGGTATATAGAGTAATGAAAGAGTTGCGAAATACAAGTGGGTTTTCTTAGAACTAGACAACATAGTGCATTAATACTGAGGACAATGTATCAGATGAACTTCTAAAGGTAACGTCCTCTTCAAAGTCATGTCCCATTATAATTTCAAACAAATATCTAATTATTTGATTTTTCCAATGTGTAGAGAAATAAATTCAGGATTGCAAAAGTGTATAGGAGGCAACCATTCACCTATTTTAATGATCTAGAGGTCATTGTAGGAAATGACATGGTGGAAGGAAATGTAGCTACAATAGCACAAGATGTTGAAGATGGTAACCTCTTTGATGAGGTTGTTGATCTGGGTGATGATGAGGAAATTAATATGCCTTTGAATGTTGCTAATGATTTAGATGAAGATTGCCTTAAGTCAAATTTGTCCACTACATCCACTAGAAACAATCCTTCCACACCAACATTAAGGAGGCCAAAGAGGTAGAAGGCAAGCATGGTCACTTCTTTGGATGTAATATCTAAAAGCATCCATGAGATATGGGAGGGAATCAATAAGTCACACACCATCAAATTTGATAAAGAGGATACTAAGAAAGATGTTGCAAACATGTTTGCTACCTTGAAAGCCATCCCCAGAATCAGTCGATAGACTATCACTATCGCATATGATAAATTATGCAAGAACCAAAAAGAGCTATTTGGTTCTTAGAGATGGATGACTCAGCAAGGGAAGATTATATTAGATATAAATTTGGAGGATTGTAATGGTTTTATTCAAAAGAAACATTTAGTTTTTTTTCTTTTATGTTGAAAGACGTTGTCATAATTTTGTATTGAACTCTACCTTTTGTTTCATAATTAGATTCCATTAAGAGGGGCGCCTTTCTTATGATGTTTGCTGAAATATAGAAAGACACGATAATTACTATAGAATTTATGTCCATTGACTTTAATTTTTAAAGCTTTGGTTGATGGATATACTATAATTGCATTGTTAGAGATTTAGAATTTCTATAAAGATAATTCCAGTCCTTATGAAAGGTTTTTTATTTGTGGAAATTTCAATCTTAACAGATAGAAAAAGAAAACTGCACTTAATACTCCAGTACATGTAAAACAAAAATATAGGAAAATTCAATTGGATTGGTGAGTTTCATTGTCTATTGAAGTATAGAATTAATAAAAAATATAATTTTAGGAGCATGTAACATCTTAGTACTTTAAAAGAGCTTTTAGTACAATAGTTTACATTGAGTAAGAAAGGCTACAGACTATGGGCACATGGATTTTGTCAGATACTCTGTTTGATTTAAACACAAAAGATTATGACTTAGGACCATTCTATATCCAAAGAAATATACATTAACTATTGTGATAGTCAAGGAGCATATAGGTGACATATCCTTACTGCAAAATCCATTTTGTGCATATCTTGTAACTATGGCATTCCATTAGATGACTTCTTTTTGAGGCATTTTGTCAAACAGTTCATGTGTCATGTTAATGTTTCCACATTTTGCATACACATCTATCAAGGCATTGGTAACAACACCATGTGAAAAAAATCCACTTTTGATTATGAATTGATGTATGTTCATATTTTTCTTTAAAGCTCCTATTTTTGAGCAGGCAAGTAAGATGCTGACAAAGGTAAGATGATGATGTATATTCATACTTTGTAGTTTGAATTTACATCTACCAACAAAATTTTCTTAAATGTTTCCCAGGCCTTTTCAAAAAACCCATTTTGTACATATCCCGCCACCATGGTGTGCCAAGAGATGGCATCTCTTTGAGGCATTCTATTTAACACTTCACATGCTTTTAGTATGCTTCCACATTTTGCATACATGTTTACCAAGACATTTGTAGTTATGATTTCTAATAGAAATCCGCTTTTGATTATGCTTTGATGGAGGTTCATACCCAAATGTAATGCTTCAATTTTAGCACAAACTATTAGGATTTTAGGAAAAGTAACTTGAAGTTTGGCATTATATCTATTGAAAGAATTTGACTAAAGGTTTCCATAGCCTTTTTAATGAACCCATTTTGTAAATATCCTTCTATCATTGTATTCCATGAAATAACATCCCTTGAGGAATTTTGTCAAATATGTCTATTGACTTCTCAATCTTTCCACACTTTTCATACATGTATATCAGGGCATTGGCAATAGTGACATCAGACAAAATTCCTCTTTCAATTATACCTTGATGGAGGTTCATAACCAGTTCATCGAATGCTCCCAATTTCACATAGGCTGAGAGTATACTAGAAAAGGTTGTCGAGTCTGGCTTTACACTTGCTAGCAACATTTTCTTAAGAGTGTGTAAGGCTTTTTCAAAAAACCCATTTTGTAGATATTGTGATAATTAAGGAGCATATGAGGAGAATGGAAATGGTTCTTTTTGTAAGTCATAGATAGCGAAAGCACATCAGTAGGCAACCTTATGTTTTGTAATGCTCATTGATTTGTCAGTATCAATTCACTTTTGTTCGGTCCCCATGTTTTTCCTTCTCCATTCCTTTTTAAGTTAAAGTTAGCCATTACTTATAAGCATTGCTATAAATAGTGAGGCTTGTACAAGGATCTTGGAGAGCAGAGAAGAACAGTTGGATAATTTTTTACCTCTTAATTGAGAAAGCTTATTTATGGCATCCACTGTAGCTTTTGTAGTAGAGGCTTATGTCTAGAAGTCCAAGCGATGTTGTCTTCTGAAGAGACCAAGTTAGAGGTTAAAGAGATAAAGCAAAAGAAATATAGCATGAAGAAGGTGACAAGTAGCTGCTTTGGGGCTCTCAAATCTTTCATTTCATCTATTGTACGTGATTCACAGTTTCTTAGAATGGTAAGGAGGAAAAAACAACATTTATATAGCTGGATTTAATGATGATACATATCCTTAGTTCAAGGGTGTGTTGTTTGTGTAATATATGTTGTATACAACATTTAGGTTTAGTTTTAGGGAGGTTTTTGATGTAATATATGTTGTATTGCAACAATTTTCTTGTGCAAGAGTTGATTTGTGAATATTGTAATCCTAACTTTTTTTAGGTATATTACAACTAGAGTATTGTTTTTTAAATGTAAACATGCATTTCATTTTTTTTTTCTAAGAGTATTGTTTTTGAAGTGTAAACATGCATTTCATTTTTGTTTTCTCACTTAGAAAGTAAATTTTTGGTTCTGATTAGTGCCATATATGGGTTACTCTTGCAAAATTAGATTTATTTATGTGCTCTTGTTACTATTTGGTTCCTCAGTAACTAGTTGTTATTAGAATCCTCATTAGTTTGCAGCATATCAATTTCTTTAAAAAAAAATCAAGTTATGTAGCAGACACCAAAGAAAGGGATGTTAAGTAATGATATCCATAAATGGTGCAGGAGTGGTTTTTAAATTGCACATTTATGTTTCTACTATAGAATAATATTTATTTTTTTATTTTAATGATATCCATAAATAGTGTAGGAGTGGTTTGTACCCACCTAAGAAGCTCTCAAATATTTATTTATCTATTTTGTAGGGTTGTGGGGTTTTTTTATTTAGCTATAGCTTTTAGTGTCATCATAGAAATTTTCTATCTGTACTCTCACTTTCACTAAGCAAGTAGTTGACCAAATCTTGTATGTATTTTCATTTTAAATTTTAACTAGACAGATTATTTTCTTACTAGATCTCTTTTAGAATTCTAGTGAATTTTCCATTATAGCCAAGTTTGATGAGGAAGAATGATTTATGCAACTTAGTTTTGAGGTTAAAATTAATACAATTAATCAATGGACATAAGATAAATGGATTCTTCTATAATGAATGAATGTAAAATAATATATCTTGCTAATTTAATGTTTTATTTTATTTGTATTTGTTCATATTCTATATAGGGTTGATGGATTTAAATTATGTGTGAGTGTGGTGCTAGCCATGTAGTACTAAAGACCTCGCATACAACAAATAATCCATAATATAAATTCTTTTGTTGTCCAAATGGAATAAAGGTTATTACTAATTTTTGTTGTATATTTACACTTTTTGTATCAACTAATTGTTGTGGACACTACTAATTTAGATTTCGTATTGCAAGGGGATAGTGGTTGTAATTTCTTTCAGTGGGTCAATGATGTCCCACCCACATCTACTTTAGCTAAATCTGTAGCACATGAAAGTACCGATTGCAAGTTGTGTAGGATCCAAGAGAGTGAAAACATGTTTCTTCAAGGCATGTTGGGAATTATAATTATTTCAATCTTACTAGTCTTTTTGGACCATATGCGTAAATGCAGTTAAAATTCAAAGCAACTATTGAACATTGTGATTTATTTTATGATTTTGAATAGAAATGGTGGACATATTTAATAATGATTTGACTATTTTATTGTTTGAAACTTATTTCTAGTCATATTGTGGTGACTAATTCTATTAAAATGATGAATACATTATACTAGTTTCATTATTATTTCAATTGATTGTGTCTAATTGTTTTTAAAAATCCATAATTTAAAAATTAAAAAAAAATTAAAAATAATCTTTAAAAAAGTAAAAGTAATCCAATTCAAATGTATAATGAAAAAAATATTAAATAACAATAAAAAATAATCTTATTCCAATTCTACTTTTGCACAACCAAACAAACATAATACATATTCCCTATCAAATTATGGGTAACCAAATAGAGAAGAGGAATACATATTCCAATTTTGTATTCCTGGAATAACAAAACCAAAATAAGTATTCTTATTCCTGTTGCCAAACAAGCCCTAATGTAAGAGGAGTAGACCCTAAGCAAAACATTGAACAATGGTCTATTTCTTAATCTTAGTCATCATCAATAGTGTGAGGAGCACCCTTTGATTCTACATAATCCCAAACATGTAGAAATAGTTGATATAGACTGACTATAATTGTTGGAGACATTTTCGAAAGTAATTGAGGTAACACAATTGATTGTGTAACTCCATCATGACATGAGAAAGAAAATTTTGAAAGCAGTTGAGATTAGAAGTTTGCAACAAAACCCATCCTTGGCTATAGTCGTGAGAAAGAAAGAAAAAATGAAGTGTTCTTCATAAGAAAAATAGAGGGAATACCAATGAAATGACACAATGTATAAGGATAGCACGAAGTCCACATTTATCAACACAGGCCTCACAAAATGGTAAGATATGTTCTTGTTAAGATAAATCCTATCATACCTAAAAGTGGCTTGGGTAACAAAGTATTAGCAAGTAAGTTGGGCATATAAAACATAGATGAAAGATTAAAGGAAGTTAAGCCTTAGGCATTGACCCAATACACATAAGTATTAAGGTATGTCCTATTGGTAACACTCATTTTATGAATATTCCTTGCTATGGATAATAATGAGATATTATAATTGGGAGTATATGTGGTGCTAAATTTTAAACTAGAAAATTTATATAAATGATATTTGTTTCATATGTGTTATTTATAATGGGATCATAGGAAATAACATTTTATAATTATCTATTTGAAAAAGATCTTATATTGTTAGTAATTAGGCATGAGTTAAACTACTAACATCTTAATTAATCTCAACATTCCATAAGAGTTATTTGCCTTGATCTTTTCCAAGAATGTTATTGTAGGAAAAGAGGAAAATTGATTTATGACTTAGAGGAAGATTGATTTATGACTCAGGGGGGAAATTAGATTTAGAGGGAGTTTGAAATTTCATTAGATGTAACCTTGAAAGAGAGGGAGTAGATAGAGGATATGATTTTGTTAGACTTTAGTGATCTCAGACATATTGACTTAGAGGGAGTATATCATGTTGAGAAGGATTCTCCAATGATCAATACATTGTAAATAGTTAATAGGACTACAGTTTATGAATATTATTCATAACTATATGGGCCTATCCTTTGTGTACATCATGAGGAAGTGATGACTTCCAAATAATTATCACTTGTATTATGATCTTACAATAACTTCATTCAAATGTCAAATGAGTTGACATTCAAATACCAAATGAGTTGATATTCAAGAAACTAGAAAATCAAATGAGTTGACATTTGCCAAATGAGTTGGCATTCAATAAACTGAGAAGTAAAATGAGTTGACATTTTAATAACCATTTTTACATTGAGGTAATATGTTATTCATATTGTGTATGTATCTTGTTTATCCTCCCTAGCTAAGAGAGAGTGTTAATGTTTGGTAGCTTTAGTTGGATAAACTATAGTGCAAATATATATGTATAAGCATGAGATATAATATAGATATTAATATATTAAATACATGAGATATTTATTTGTCATTATATTAATTAAATACCAATGAATAGACATGTCCCATTAAGGGACATGTCTATATCCATACTTCATACTTTATTAGAGAGATGGTTGCCATTTGGAAAGCACATACCAAATATTATGGTGGCGCTTAGTATATTTACAACAAATCCTCAAAATTCAATAGTTGGAGGTACACATAATCCTAACAATGAAGGTACTCACAATGTAATCATGTAATCATGAGATGAGTAATCCAAATTCTCTTCTAACTGCTGCCCCCACCTCTTGATCACTAAAGATCTTACTAAGTGCACTTTTGTACCCACTAGCAACCTCAACATCACTATATGGTGGTACTCTAACTATAATAGAAAGTACCATTGCACTAAATTATTTGGGAGAGAGAGCATAGCTAAGGAGGTGAATGTTAGGATTAAATCACAAATAGTGATAACAATTACATGCAAATATAACCAATAATAGAAAATAATAGATCACATAGAAAAGAACACAAGGCACCAAGATTTAACATGGTTCACCCAATCCCTAGGCTACGTCCACCAAATAGCAAGTCCAATATTTTTATGATCTAGTGATTACAATTTGATTACAATCCGTAATCCCTTACAACTCAATACCGTTGCAAGAACCAATTTCGCATCACACCTTATGAAACAATCCCTAACCCTAAGCCCTTTTATACGAGTATTTTAACCACCTTAGGGTTATAATTAATAATTACATGTCGGCCCAACCACAATCTAACAATCTCCCACTTGGGGACTGATCAAGGTCCACACTAACAACAATCTCCCACTTGGAGACTGATCCTATAGCAATATTGCTACCACATGGGGCTCCCACTAGATCAAACCACCCTGGACTCTACTATTCTTTTATTCGTATTTAGTTTAGAAGACCAACCAAAGATGAAGAGGAGTTCAAATTCTCCCTTGTTACTACCTTTGTCAACATATCTGTTGGATTTTCATTGGTATGTATCTTCTCTAGCTTTAACTGTCCATCCTCCAAAATTGACTGAATGAAATGGTACCACAACTGTACGTGTTTGGTCTTTGAATGCAAAGCTAAATTCTTTGCAAGATGAATAGCACTCTGACTATCTGTGAACAAATAACTATCCTTCTGAGGATGTCCCAATTCTTGCAAGAAGAAATGAAGCCATATCATCTCCTTGGCTGCCTCTATAGTGGATAAAGCATTAACCTTTTGTAACCTAGAAACCTAGCTCATGGCTGCCCCACCAATAGTAAAGATGTAACCTGTAGTACTCCACCTAGTATCAATATCCCCTACCAAATCTGAGTCAACAGAGCCCTATAAATCAGTAGTAGAGCCCCCAAAGTGTAAACACTTATTGGATGTTCCTCTCAAATATCTAAGAATCCATTTAACTGCATTCCAATGCTCGATTCCTAGATGATTCATATACCTACTAACAACTCCCATTGCATGTGCAATATCTGGCCTAGTACATACCGTAGCAAATATCAAGCTTCCTACAGCTAAAACATAGGGTACCTTGGACATCTTATCCTCCTCTTCTTGTGTCTTGGGACACATATCCTTAGTCAATTTCAAATGACCAGGTAAAGGTGTGCTGACAGCTTTAGAATTCTCCATAAAGAAACGTTGCAACACCTTCTCAACATAATCAGCCTAAGATAGCATCAATGTTCTATTTTTCCTATCTATGCAAATATTCATACCAAGGATTTTTTTTGCTACCCCCAAATCCTTCATAGAAAATGCATGTGCTAATTGGCTTTTTAGCCCCTTAATGTGATCCATGTTAGACCCAGCTACAAGCATATCATCAACATATAAACATAAAATAATGTAGCTATCATCATCCAACCTCTTAAAGTAGACATAATGATTTGAATGACACCTACTGTAACCATGCTCATGCATAAAACTGTCAAATTTCAGATACCATTGCCGAAGTGCTTGCTTCAAGCCATATAAACTTTTCTTCAATTTGCACACTAAGTTCTCCTTACCTTTGATTGAAAATCCTTTTGGTTGAGCTATGTATATCTCTTTATCCAAATCACCATGAAGGAAGGTTGTTTTAACATCTAGCTACTCTAAATGCAAATCTTCAGTAGCCACTAGACTTAAAACAGTATGGATAGAAGTCATTTTAACAATAGGAGAAAATATCTCATAGAAATCAATTCCCTTTTTCTATACAAATCCTTTTACAACTAACCTGGCTTTAAATCTTTTCTTACCTCCATCCTCTTCTTTAAACCTATAAACCCATTTATTCTATAAAGCCTTTTTACCAGCAGGCAACTTGCACAAATCCCATGTCTTATTCTTTAGCAAAGAGTCTATTTCATCTTTTATTGTAGACTCCCACTGAATCTTAGTATCCACCTGCATAGCTTCATCATAATTTTCAGTTTCACCAGCATCAGTAAGTAAAATAGAATACAAAGAAGGAGAAAATCTTTGTGGAGGTCTAATTTGCCTTGTTGACCGTCTAACATTTACTGGTGTGTGTGGTATTTTTTTTTGCAGTTCTTGCACGTCATGAGGAATGGCTGAAACATTAGCTTTTGGAGTATCATCTGGCACTACATAATCATCTTCTTTCTTCTTATGTTGCTGCAACAGATCTTTGTACAACACTTTCTCATTGAATATGACATCCCTGCTTCTTACAATTTTATGATTTTCAAAATCCCAAAGCCTATAACCAAACTCATTAATGCCATATCCAACAAATACACATTTCTTTGAGTTAGCTTCTTGGTTCTATTTTTAGAATCTATGTGAGCAAATGCTTCACAACCGAAGCTTTTGAGAAAAGAATAACTCACCTTCTTACTAGTCTATGCCTCCTTTGGAATACCATAGCCCAAAGGAGTAGAGGGGTCTCTATTAATAAAATATATAGTAGTATTAACAGCCTCTACCCACATATGTAAGGGCAACCTAGCATGCAACCTCATGCTTCTTGCACATTCCATTATAGTCATGTTCATGCGTTTAGCCACTCCATTTTCTTGTGGAGTCCTTGGAATAGTTTTTTGTCTACGAATACCATTAGTGGAGCAATAATCTTCAATTTCATGACTGCAATACTCACCACCATTATCAGATCTGAGACATTTTAATTTTTTACCAATCTCATTTTCAACCAGGCATTTTCATTCCTTAAAAGTTTAAAATACATTAGATTTCTGTCTAAGGAAATAAACCCACACTTTTCTAGTTGTGTCATCAATAAATGTAACATAGTAATGATAGCCACCAAGGGAAGATACCTGAGTCGGTCCCCATACATTGGTATGCACAAGCTCTAATTTCTCCCTTTTATTTTCCTTCCCAGTCTTTGCAAAACTCACTCTCTTTTGTTTTCCATACACACAACTTTCATAGAAATCCATATTAACACATTTTAGACCTGATAAAACTTTCTTTGAATGAAGTACTTTCATACCTTTCTCACTCATGTGCCCAAGTCTGTTGTGCCACAACACTGTATCAGAATCTACAATAGCTATTTGTTCTCCCTGCTCAACTACAACAATTGTTCCTAAACATTCATTTTTCTCTGAAACAATTAAAGTAGAAGGAACAATATGACATGTACAAAGATATAAGGTGTCTACTTTCACACCTTTTGCTACTACAAGGGAACCTTTTGAAACCTTCCAATTTTTATCATTAAAAGTAATTACACAACCCTCATCACTGAGTTGCCCTACTAAAATTAAATTCTTACTTAGCCTTGGAACATGTCTTACCTAATGTAGTAGCCAATGATTCCCATTCTACAACTTAATCTTAATTTTTCCCTTTCCAACAATCTGACAGGATTCATTATCCCCCAAATAAAAAAGCCCAAAATCCCCTTGGACATAATCAATGAAATAACCTCTATGAGGTGTAGCATGAAATGAAGCACCAGAATCTAAAACCCATGAATCATTAAAACTTTCTAAAGACAGAAGAAAAGCATCCTCTTCGGATTTGTTACCACATTTGCCTCCTTGTCTCCATCTGATTTATCTCCTTCATTTTTCTTTCAATTCCAACAATCTTTCTTTTTGTGCCCTGGTTTCCCACAGTACTAGTAGTCATTTGGTCCTCTCGATTGAGACCTCCTCCCCTTTGACTTTTCTCTTGTTTCCCCATGATTTCTAGAATTACTTCCTCTCTTAGTTGTTTTGCCCCTACTTTGTGCATTCAAAGCACCTCCTGATGTAGATGCACCTGAGGTTTTCCTACAAGTTTCCTCACTCAAAATAACAACGATCACATCATCAAATTTTAGGGTACTAGATCTAGGAACAAAATTACTCACAGCCATTACTAAGCCATTCCAGCTTTTAGGCAAAGAACACAAAATCAAGAGAGCCTTAATTTCTTCTTCAAAATTGATACCCATAGAAGATAATTGACTAGTAATAGTATTAAACTCATTTAAATGATCTCCAATAGATCCACTTTCTGCCATTTTCATATTAAATAAATGATTCATGAGAAATACCTTGTTTGAAGTAGAGGGCTTTTCATACAGTATCGCTATGGTTTTCATCAATTCTTCTGTCATCTTTGCTTTTGTAATATTAAATGCCACCAATGGTGCCAGGCATAATCGAATGCTTCCAAGTTTCTTTCTATCCAAAAGATCCCATTCATCATTTGACATAGATCCCTGATTCTTGGCTTTGCCTTCCAACGACTTCCATAAATCCTTCTAATATAGATAGTCTTCCATTTGCATCTTCCATAACTGGAAGTTCTACCTATTAAACCTATCAACCCTCAGCTTACCCTCATCTGCCATTGCTCCCACTCAACCATGAGACTCCCACTCAATTGTGAAACTTTCCTATAGAGGATAATTAAAAAACAACTAGGCTCTAATACCACTTGTTAGGATTAAACCACAAACAAAGATAACAATTACATGCAAATATAACCAATAATAGAAAATAATAGATCACACAAAAAAGAACACAAGGCACCAAGATTTAATGTGGTTCACCCAATCCCTGGGTTATGTCCACCAAATAGAAAGTCCAATATTTTTATGATCCAGTGATTACAACCTGATTACAATCTATAATCCCTTACAGCTCAATACCTTCACAAGAACCAATTTTGCATCACACCTTATGAAACAATCCCTAACCCTAAGCCCTTTTATATAAGTATTTTAATCGCTTTAGGGTTATAATTAATAATTACATGTCGGCCCAAAATCCTGATAAAATAGGGCCCAATTTTTTTTAAATGAAGTATGTACAGTACTTTCCTGATCAATCACCACAATCTAATAGTGAAGAGGTGTGGTCATTTTGTTATTGCAATGGAGAACAATTGTTTCCATCTTTTTATAAGTTATGTTTGATATCAAATGATGTTCATGTAAGTTATCTTGATGTAAGTTATGTCAGCAAACCAGAGTATGGACATGATTGGATCGGTGAATTCCAATACATACTCCACATAAACACACTAATCATCATGTAATACATTGTTTTCACTTTTTGGGCCCTTACCATATTGGATTGCTTCTAAATGCCCCATTGGTTGGTAATCACCATTTGTAACAATGCCTCTTTTACCTTCACAAGTCCTCTCATTATGATTGTGTGATAGGCAAAACAAGTTTCAGCCATCTAAGAACATGTTAATCGTAAGGAACACATTTAAAATATGTAAGCAACACAATTATTTTATTCAATTATGCAAAACATGAGACATAAAATGATAAATGGAACTAAATAAATTTAAAATTTACCTTTAATAGTTCCAATTTGGAGAAAGTTCTAAAAATTCTTGTAACATATGGTGATTTGTCATAGACATCTAAATCTCCTCATCCTCCTCATAAATTTGTTTCACTCAATCTACTTGGGTGCCAGTTGCTTGCATCACCAAATTAAGAGTGTATAATGCACGGTGGCCAAAAGATGTGATCATATGTTGCCCCTACCAAAGCACTTGTTTCCTTGCAAGCTTTTGCATTATTCATAATTACTTGGACAACATTATCACTACCCATTGACTTTATGGGATCAATTAAAATCCATTACTTCCCCTTCATAGTCAACTACCTTCAAAAACATTGCACCCTTGGGGGACACAACAATAACATTGATCAAAGGACAATTTTTGCAATCTTTCCATCCATCAGAGACAATAGATACACCTATTTGGACCCAATAATTTGTAAGTGGTTTTAGTTGGGCCTCTACATTTTTCCTTGCTCTATGTAGTAAGGTTCATATCTAGGACCTTGGTAACCAAAATGTGCATTTTTTATTGTTTTTTCTCCATCTCCCTCTAATAGGGTGAGCTCACTAGGACATAGAGGCAATATGCAATTTTTTTATCATCAATGTCTTTGCGTCATCTTGAAATACTCAATCTAGTGGGCTTTTATTGCAGGTGTTGTTCATCTACATCTTCATCCTTTTCCCTAGAAGGTAAAAGCCAAAATGGATGACTAGAGGCTACTTGAGTAGGTGGTGTTAGTGTTTTTTTTTTACTAGAACTATAACCACTTTGTTTTCCTTTTCCAACTAATTTATCTACATCTTCTTGTTCTTTAATGAGTGTTGCTATTTGTCTAGGTGGTAGCCCCTTCTTATACCTATTGTTGGTCCCTCACACATACTAATCCCTTTATCCCTAGGGCCCATAAAATGAAGTGTTATAGGAGCTTCTATATTTTGAGTTCTAAACATTACATTTCCTTGCAAACCCTCCACCTCCAAAACATTGATAAATTCTTGTAGTGTATTTGCATAGAGGAGACTCTTTATCAATTTTAAAATTTTGAGACCCACACACTAAGCTTTGACTACTCATTGTTGCAATTTGTAACAAAAATGGGAAAAATAAACAAACTTCAAAACTTCTTTAAAAACTTGATTTTAAAAAAAAAAATATATTCAAAAACTTGAAACAATCTATCAAAAAATAAAGAATATGGTTGAAATGCATACCTTAAACACTTAAATCTTCTCTTTGGAAAGTATTTTTAACTCCACAATTGATCTCCTTCGAATATAATCACCTCACTTTAAACTTGCAAGATGGAGAGAGAAAAATGAGAGAGGCAAATGAGAGAGAAAATTTGAAATAAAACATGTTTGTAGCCTTCTTATTCTAGTAGTTTTACAACTAGAAGGGAAAAAACAATAGAAAAATGCAATTTAATTTTTTTTGGGTCCACAACCTCTTTTTTTGGTGATGGGTCCTTGGCAGTCTGAGTTGGGTCTACTTAGGTCCAGGTTGGGTACCCCCAAGGCCTGTCCTGGTCTGCATAGGTCCACAATGATTCACATGGGTTCATGATGATTCACACCCATGCAAGCCCATAGGTTCAAGTGCAAACCTTGTGCAGATGATACTACGAATTTGAACTAGGTTTGCACCCAGACCTAGTTTGAAGGTCCAGGGTGTGAACTTAGTAATGTAGAATGAAACCCTTACCAAACACTTGCTCGCAACAATATTATATTCTTCTTCCAATTCTACACAACACAATTATAGATTATTAAGAGTTGAGTTGATGACTTGCAGGATCAGCTCAAACCACACCCTAATCAATGAGTGCCTTTGTTATTCAAAGAGCCTGGAGCACTTCTAGGAATGAAGTCTTGGTAGGGCAAATCACCTGTGCAACATAGTTTGTAGTCTCATTTGTTGGTTTGTGACATAGAAAAGTAGACCTATTGGATATATATAGGAGATCTAGGCTTGATTTAGAATTAAGATAAGTGCAACCTACAATCATCAAAAGAGTTGTCCATCAGGTTCTTTTAGAGTTGTATTATTAATATTGTAAACTTTGAATTCAAGCAAAGGTTTGCTAATGTTTATTAATTATTCTATAATTGGTATTTATACTGTTAATCAAATACATGTATAAAGATTCCAAATTGAACTCTATTATGGATTTAAAGTTTCAAATTCCTGAGTTATTGGTATTTAGCATAATACCTTCCAAGTTTGTGAAATTTTTGGTTAGTATATTTCAAAGCTATCAAGATTGCCATTGTGGTAGCATATGGATTAATGAGTAATAGAGGTAAGAGATACCAATAGGGTGAAAACAAGCCTATGGGTGATAGGGAAGAGTCAAATATGCAAAAATTCCAGAAGGAAATCAAAGAGTCTTGGATCAACATGAGGAATATCATGATGGAGATGGTTCAACTCATTCAACTCTTAAGAAGAATGAATAGACAACTAAGTACTAGAAGACCTATATAGAATGGAGTTGAAGATAAAAAATCTAGTGGGAGAAAGATTTAGCAAATATAAGAACTTCTGGGGCCAAATTCCTGGAAAAAGAGGTAACAACAAGTAGAGAGGAAGAACAACCTAACCGGGTAGGTGAAATGACAGGGATTAATGATGAATACATTGCTTTAAGCATTGCCATACATAGAGAAATAACCTTTACATAATTATATGAGATGAAGACAAGGAGTGGGAATAGGAGAAGGTATGAAGAGAGGAAAGATATTCAACATTGTTTGGGAAAATTATCATTCCAACCTTTGATGAACTTGGTAGCTCCTCAACAAGGGGTTGGTTGTTGAAATCATACACATTTTTCCTCAAATCCAATGCTTAATGAAGATGCTATCAAATTTTCCACCTTACATCTTGGAGGAGTGGCTCACAAATGGTTGTTTCATGGAATGGTAACCCAAAGGCAAGGGTCATCACCAACTTAGAAGACCTAAGACAAAGATTGATAGAAAGTTTTGATAGGAGGGATCCAAAAACTCATTTAGTAGAATTTCAGAGCTTAGTTAAACTTCTTAGTGTTTAATAAGGATATTTAATTCGAGCTCATTGTGAGACGGTATCAAAAGAACTTTAAATTTTGAAGATTCAGTAACCAAGGACAGATTTAATTTCAAGTTTATTCTATCAAAGTAACCTTTTCAAAAGAACGTATTACCTCCTACGCCAAACCAATCAGAGGTATCTAAGAATAGGATGCAAAAAAACTATGGTTCACATGCAGAGTACTATGGCAACTAGGGCATATGTGTTTGGGAAGGGGACAAATACACTACATTGATGATGAAGATAGAGAGGATGGAACATGGAAAGGTGTTGAAACCACTAGACATCCAAATCTAAATTTGCTCAAGGACAAGCATCATGTGGGATGGACAAATTGTGATTTCCCAATCAAGAGTCAAGTCAGCTCTCTTTCTTGCTAATATTTTTAAATAAATAGAAAACATGAAAAATTTAATAATTAAATAATTTATTAGCACTTTAGGTTAACCTATCCTAGATGAATAATTTTGTTTTTAGGTTGACTTCTCTAGTTGTATTAATTGAGTTTCTATGGATGGGATGACCTTTGTCAACTCAAGTATATATACGAATGTTATGGGAAGAAGGGGCATCAAGGAGTTTATTTGTCAAACACATTAAATGAATGCAATGAATTTTTAGATGCAAACCTGAAGGTTACAAAATTGGTGGACAAAATTCCTTCCAATTACTTGCTTAGAAAATTATCATATTCTTCTGCCATTCTACACAACACCATTATAGGTCAAAGAGAAAATTTGATGGGCTCAGGCCATATTCTAATCAGTGAGTTCCTCTATTGCACAAAAGTTAGGAGCACTTCCAAGCATTGAATATTGGTGGAGCAGATCACCTATGCAATTTAGCAGGAGTCTCCTTTTTTGGTGTCTTTGTCATAGCAAAGAAGGCTTATCTAGTATATATAGAAGATCAAGTCTTGTTTTAGAATTAAGACAAGGTGTGGATCTTGTGATCATCTAAAGATTTTTTTGATTAGTTTCTTTTAGGTTTGTATTAATATATTTGTAAACTTTGAATTCAGTCTGATGTCTGCCAATGCTCAATCTGCAATTGGTATTTATATTATTATTCACTCTCATGTATAAGGATTGCAAATGGAACTCCATTATGGATTTAAAGTAATATACCTATGAGTTCCTATTATTTAGCTAAGTTAATGGATGTGTACCCTACTTGTGCACATCAAATGTAGATGTACACCTTGCTCGTGCACATTGGGTCCAGATGCACTCCGATCAGGATGCATGCTTCGGATGCAAACATGATGTTCATCCCATAGGGTGCATCCACAACCTGTGATGCACACCTTATGTGTTTTCAGAGTGCATCAAGTGCATGCCAGGACACATCCATGGGCCAGTCACTTTTTGTGACTTATGAACTCATTATGAAGTGTGTTTTTTTTTCCTCTTTTTCTATCAAAACCCCAAAATAACCCTTTGTGAGGACATTCAACCTAAAACTTATCATTTTGTTTTCTCTTTTGCTCATAACTTATTTTGTCTCCATTTTGGCATTTTAAAGGGCAGGTGAGTTTTTTTTAAGGGGATCATTTGTGGGCCTAAAATAGTCCTTTACAAGGCCATAAAATGATGTGCTCCATGGAGTTTTTTGTTGTTTTGAAGGTCTTGGTGCCAGATGCTCTACCCCTCAACCCCACTCTATCTTTTTTGTGGGAGCATGCAAGGGGTGTTGCCCTTAGATCCAAGTACATTATAACTTTGAGTTTTCATAGTATGTGTATTTGATGATGTTATTGTGTCTTTGAAGTTTGTCAAATTAACATTAAATATTTAGCACTTGACATTTATCAAATGATTTAATTTTACAATTTTATATATATATATATATATATATATATATATATATATATATATATAGGGTTTATAGATGTCAACACACACACACACGTACCCAAATGTGCCCAAGCCCAACTATTTTTTTGGCCCATACGCTGTATTCAAAGTGACAACTTAGTTTTATAGCATAACCTTCCAAATATGAATTTTTTTTTGGCCATATGTTTTACTTACATTATTGGTTTAGATCAAACTATAAGACATGCCTAGGAAGCAAGAGGAGTCAATAGTGAGAATTCTCGAGCAATGATATGTCAAAGACTCAAAAACCAACATAATAACAAGAAAGAAAAGGTTTTAACCAATTCAAATCTATGATAAGATAATGGTGGAATAGAATAGGTTCTTTATGCTTACATTGGATTGATGATGACTCTAAAATAAGATTGTTCGATATATATCCATGTGTAAAAATGTATTAAGTTTTAATCAACACACACATCAACAAGTCATATTAACATCTAGTGGTAAATACACACACAAGGCCACACATCTACTTGTCTCTTACTTATGTTCACATTCACATGATCGTGGTCTTGTGCTTATGTGTACAAACATGTATACATACAAGTAGATTCTTGAGATTTTGGATCCTCGCTTGATGTGCATCTTCTTGTTAGTGTTAACCACATTATTAGAGTTTTTTGTCAAAATGGTCGAGTCTTAAGACCACATTTTGGTTTTTGTGGGTAACTAGCTTCATTTTGAGTTTTAGACCTTACAATCTTTGATAGTCAATTAGAGCCCATACTATATAAAACTTTTAATAAATAGTATTAAGTAACGACTTTGGAATTAATGCATGTATCATGTGTTGATGAGTTTTTGGTGTACCGATTTGCCTTGCATTTTTCAAATAGAACATATATTTACACCAAGGCATGAGTTGTGTATTATGATTCATAATAAGTACCTTGGTGTATGGCATGTATATAGAGAACCCTTTGTCAAATTTAGGTATATATATCATACATGCATATTTTACTAAAGAATACATTAATCATGTATGTATATGCTTTATTTATCTTGATATTCAAGTCAAATAATTTTTATCATTGTTAGTCGAGGATAGTTTTCTAGTCACCAACTTAGCATGATTTTTTCATCCACTGAACATTTTTCTTGGTCTTGTAACTTGTCTTCATGAAATATTTTGTCTCTACTAGATTCTTCTCTTCTATTTTGATTCTAGAGTAAACCTTCTAGTTTTAATATATCTTTTGACTGGGAGATTGGAAGTTGTAATTTCTAGTATTGTATTTTGCCTAATTTTTTATAATTTTCTTGGATCATTTTAGACAACCTTGCATTGAACTTTTTTTAGAATATTCTCCTTTATATTTAAGTATGTTTATGGCATATTTATCTTGTATATGGTATCGATAAAGTTGTATTTAGCTGGTTGATGAATTCTTCTTCATATTGCTAGAAGTTGAAAGGTTACTGAAGAGGTTAATATTCTATTTCAAGTTGTGTTTGATAGCACTAAAAAGAGTTGATCTTTTCACACTTGACAAGTAACACACTTTGTTTTCCAAGTTTTACTCTGGTGTACAGTATTATAATTTAAATCTAGATCATAACTAAACCACCATATACATATGCCTTTGCTTATGCTTCTTTCAAGCAAAAAATATGTCACTTTGTACTGATAAATTGCCTTTGGTGAGGTCAAAGTGAATGAGTCATGAGAAATAAAATCCATAGAAGAGGCAATAAGTATTGCAAGTTTTCGATCTTAGTTCTTGATTAAGAGTTGTGGAAGTCAATTGTGAGTCACAAATTTTAAAAGATTGATCACATATTTAGATGGATTGATGATGCCTTAAAGATAAAATTTGACTTGTAGTTCCTGATTTTTCTTTGTTCAAGGTTCTCAAATTTGTAGTCTTTTATTTTTTTGCTTAGAATCTGGTTCTGTGTGGATCACGTTGTTGTAGTGTAGGGATGGGATTTTGGACAAATGAAGGGATTAGGCATCTTTCACTATTAATGATTCAAAGAAGGATCTAAAAGTGTAGGGACCAAGCCTTAAGGGTTGTTAGTAATGAAATAAGGGATCCAAAGAGTGAAAAAGATCAAGAAACATAGTGCACATGTGCAAAATGTGAGCATATTGTATGTTCCCACATTAAGGTGATTTATATTGCCTCAACAAAAGAAATGGCTTTAATTAAATTTACATACATTAACAAAAGATGTTTCCACTATGAAATGCCCCTAAGAAAGGACAAATCACGAGATAACAAAAGAAAACACAAGTGGAATCTACAAGTTCTGGGGTCAGCATTATCATAATAAATATATGAAATATCATGTCAAATATAAAATTTCATCATTCCCCAATGGAAGTAGAATTGTATTTCAATAGAGAAAAATCACATAAAAGTCTTTTTGGGTTGACATCATGGAGACCAAAAATAATTTGGTATTTCCATTAGAACATCAGAGGCAAACTATACAAAGGCACATTTATGAATGATGAAACATGTACTGAAAGGAAGCAAAGGTGTGCAGAATCACTTTCTACACTAATCTCTGAGAGGACGATTATGCAAATTCAACTAACTATTGCAAAGATCTCAAGAAATGCATAATAACATAATCAAAATAACAATGAACACATAACACAGTGATTATCGTGGGGAAACCCTTTTGAGAGAAAAAAACCCACCCTCCAAAACCCACACAATGTATTATCAAACCAAGATGATTACAATACACTTGCAATGCAAGTCCTTATAGGAGTGCATCACCACAACTCAAACTCAGAGAGATTCCTCCTAGCACCAGTCTTGCAAACTAAACTCAATTACAAAAACACCTCCCCAAGCCCTCCTTTTATAGTGATTTTACAACTTGGAAACCACTTGTGGTTTTACAAAACCATGGGCAAAACTACCATGCCACATGTTACCCATTTTTGACATTTACATTTCCAATATGGGAAAACAACCATGTTAAAATAGTAATCCCGTCCACAATTTTGTCTCTTATTTTAGACCCCCAAAAAGTCATAAAACAAGCTAACTATGCTCTAAAAATGGCTCTCCTATATTCTATTATGGATAGGGCACCTTTTGGTATTTTATACACTCTTTTCCAAGATATAAACAAGTGGAAAACTTCCACAAACAAATTGTGGAATTTTCTAGAAAAAGATTACAAGGTTGAGACACATGTTCTCAACATGTACAACATAGCATGTAAACATACCATGTTCTATTCTTTTATCACCTTGTGCAAACACAGTAACAAGGTATGTCTAAAGAAATATAGACAAAATATATAACAAACACCACATCATAGGGGAAGTACATTACAATAGGAAAACATATAAAGAATATCATGCAAGAGGAGCTAATCAAGCATATCACCTACCTCCCAATATCAATCCATAATGTCTAGGGAAGTTGGGCAACTCATAAGGGGAGCAACATAAAGCACAATAGAAGGAACAATAGCCAGTTCCAAACAAGGACCATATTGTGAAGCTAGGTCACTGTGTTCATTACTAGGAGTGATAGATAATTATTGAGAAAACATGTGGTAAATCATGACCAAGATCAATGCTCTCATATAAATCATCAAAATCACTAGCATGCATACCACTATTAGTATCAATAACATAATTAGTAGTATCTTCTTCATTTATATTAATCATAGTAGAATCCAAGATACAAATAGTATTATCATGTTTATGCACTTCTTCCACAAGCTTAGTCATGGGATGATTGAAGGGGAGTGAAGTAGAAGGGGTGTGAGATGATAAAAAAATTTGGGAACCACTGGTATGAGCCCTAGCATTAGTTTTATGTTTCTTACTAAGATCACAAGTACATTGATTATGCTTAGTTTCAAAAGATACTTGGGGTTGCATGGAAGAAAGTCAAAGAATACCAAGCTTATCTTGAAATTAATTAGAAGCAAGAATAATAAAAAAAGTAGCATCCACAACCTTACCACAAAGCTATACAAGAAGAGACAAAAACAATGAGGAAGAAAAAAGAAAACTCTTGCAAGTTTGATTCCATGCATGAGATATATCATAGAAATCCATGTGTAATGGGGTTAACTAGGAAATAGGGCATCTTCTACATAGTGAGCACAGATCATTTAGTTAGCACTGGGGCATTATATGGAGATTGTAAGAAGATTGACTAAGTGGACCAAAGGATCCTTATGAAAAGGTAAGTTACACTCAAAAATTAAAAAATAATGTGCAACCTATGATATTCAAAATGATCATTTGGGTAAATAGAAAGTTTTATGATGACGAGACTTCCTAGAAGTAATTAGAAAGGTTACACTAGTTGCGAATGAAAGGGTATCATGATGATAGTGATGTAATTAAAAAGTGCATTCCTAAAGGGATAGGTATTTGGAGAATAAACAATCTTTGAATTGAGAGATGCAATGTCCAACTTATCATAAATCAACTCTTCTATCTTCTATACAAAATGTGTAGTCATCATGTTACTCATTATGTAAAAGTGACTATTTCACTTATTATGACTAAAGTTAAGATCTTAGCTTTCCTTTGGTTAAGGTTAGCTTTCAAAAATTGAAGTTTGCATGAGTTAGAGTTAGTTTTCAAATGCATTCCAAATTCAAAACTCTAACTTTTGAGGTAGTTACTAACCTAAGAAGTTATTTATGTGAAGAGGCCTATAAATGCAAGGCTTTGTCAATGTAAATGGGGGGAGACACTTTTTAGCAAATGGGAAACTCTTGAGAAACCCTCAAAGACAAATTTCAATAAATTTTAGTTTCATATGATGTATAAGGGTTTTTGAGTTTGTATACTATCAAGAAGATAATGAACTTAGTTAATATGTCCAAAATGGTCTTCTAGTTGTGATCATTAATTCATCATATGTTAAATTAGTGATTGTTGTTATACATTCACATGGAGAATTTGACTTGGTATAAAGAAAAATGTTCATTTCATGGTATCTTGATTTGGATGTATTCATATAGCTTATCACTTTGTATGTTGGGATTTATTATACTTCTTGGACTATCATTCCCAAAACCCTTTGTAAATTGTTGTCTTTTATGGATCTCAGTCAGTAGTCATTGTCATGTCCCCAATTTTTTGGTGACAATTCGATTTAATTAATTTAATTAATGGTTGTCCAAGGATGACTAATTAGTTATTTTAATTAAATAAATAGTTATTAAAAGATAACTTTATATTTAATAAAGTCACTTGAGGGATAAGATCAAAAAGGTTCTAGAAGTCTCTGGAGAGGATGGAGGGAAAAGAATAAATAGGCACCCCGGGGCTCCATTCGAATCAGGGGCAGTTGGTTTATCTCTTTGTTTCAGGTTGTGATTCAATCACGGGTGCATTGTGGAAACCTAGGGTTTCGGCAATTGTCACAGTTGGCCATTGAGAATGATAACTCTCAATTGGTACGCAATTTTGAGGGTGTGAAATATCATCCGAATTATTGCAGATTGGAGGTGACATCCAGTCATTTCATCGGAGCAATCATTTGTGGTCATAAAATTATAAAATATTCATTATCAGGATTGAGGGCCGAATGAAGGAGTTGGTATTGTGATAAGTTTCATAAGTAGCTCGAAGAGTAAGGGACATCTTCTGCAGCAGTGAATCGACCCAGGGCAGAAGAGTGAATTACTAGAGTTATCTTTCCATCTAGCAGCGCTGCCGAACACCATTGAGGTCATTTCAAGGAGCATGGAGGATTAGTTAAAGAGTTCGTGGGTCACCATCCAGCACCTCTGTATATTGATCAAGCCAGATTCATTCACCTTGGACAGCCGGTGATGCCTATTACCGTGAGCTGTCTACCAATCAAGATGATTGACTTCAAGGAAACATGGTCGGTGAGTATCGAAAGGTAGAGCGAATGTAAATGCCAGCACTGACTTTCCGCCTAAGATTGAAGAGGAGCACGCAGAGGAGATCAAAACAGGAGGAACAACGAGCATTATAACCTGCGGCTTAGATAGTACAAACAGCGAGCATTATCATCTACGGTTTTAACTCTCGATAGTACAGGTTGCGAATTTCGCTTTTGATATCCAGCGGTAACAAGGAGCAGTGAAGGTCTAGCGAAATCCATTGGAGTGGAAAAACCTTATGGCTTTCTAAATGTCTGTGTTCTACGCTTGTCCCTGCACCTGGAGTAATAATAGGAAGACGACAATCATTCTGATTCATGCTTGGCAGCTGGATAAAGAGCAGATCTAGATTGTGGAAGTATTGACCCAAAAACTGTCAAACTCTAATCAGGGGAAACATTTCTAGTTTGGCTGGATGTCCCTGCGATCTCCATAACGATTAATGCATGGAAGAGTTGCATTGAAAACTCTCTAATGTGGTACTGGACAAAGTCGCTTGAAGCTTTGTCAGAAGCCAGAACCTTAGCATGTTATTATCCAGTTTTCAAATCTTACAATAAGCAATAAGTCAGGGCTATGGTTTGGAAATTGGATTATGGTCAAGCATAGTAACATTTGACTTCCTCCCTGAACATTGAAGGTACGATTACATTTTGCATTTGATATGTCTTGGTGAATTATGTGAGAAATTACTCCATTCATGACAAATCTCATAGGTTATTAGTACAACTCTGATTACAAGAATAGAATTTGTCATTAGTTTGTAACTAGCTCGTTAAACAACCTTGGTTGCTAACTGTTTGACGAAATGTCAAACCCTTGAAGTTTAGTATTTTGGTCGGGGTTATTTCAGTGTTTTCAAACTATTTGATGAATTTCCATAGTACAATATTGGGATTTAGTGACCTTTATAGCTAGGGTCATTTCAGTGGTATCAGAGCCAGTTTTTCTTGCCATCCTGTGGGAAGAGGACCGACTTACATGAGTAATTAGCACTCGACTTCAACCAAGATGTACAGGTACAGCACAAAGTCTCCAAGGACACAAACTTGGACAAGTAATAGACATAGTATGCAGAGTCGGAAATGTGGAAAGGAGGACTATTCAGGCATTCAGGATGAGCTCAGAAAAATCAAACATAACATGTCTGAACTGTTGGTTAAACACCACCGTATGCTTGACAGGCTGTCCGTCCCAGCTAAGGTGAATAAATCAACTGGATTTCATTTTGACAAATCTTCTCACAAAGCGTTGACTGATACAATGAGAGATGCTACTAGGAACCTTAATGAGGAGTTCGAGAAACAAGTGTGCAACCAGTCAGAGGTTTCAGTTCGGTCACAGGAAGAAGTGGTGAAGAATATTACGCTGATAGATAATAATTATCAACTTGACACTCAAGTTGAGACAGTTGTATACAGGTTTCCCAAGGGTGATGTCTCATGTACTCAGGGTAGTTTGGTTCCGACAAGCAATGATTTCAGTGAAGTCAGTTCAGATGACAATGAAGATGTCATGGTGCATGGTGATGAGATACTTGGTGAAAATGAGCAGACATCAAGCATTTATGATTTTGCTGACAAAGAGTACCAGGCTCAGTTAGATGCTTTGTCACATAAGGATGAAATTGACAGTACTTCACATGATTTGTCCAGCCAGCTGAAGGTAAGCAAAGATAGTATTGTGGCTTCTTTATCTCATCATGACAGAATGCGGGAGATGTTAGAAGAGCACATCCAGATGATTCAGTTACAAGGAAGACATAAGGGAGTTCAGGCAAAATCTTCTTGTTGTGACTTACATGCAATTGGTGAAGGAATGGGAACGACAAAGTTGAGCTATTTGCATCTTCTATCAGACCGTGATCATCTTCTAAGCCTTGCCAAAGACTATTTAGATGCCTTAAGGAGGAAGGAAAAGGAAGTTGTCAAGCTTTCTTGCGAGCTTGAGGACACTCGAGCAACTTTGGCATTACAGGACTGGGAGAGACATGGGAATGAGCACGACATGGAGCTAAGCTTAGTTTCATCTGGCACGTCTACATTTGATGGAACATATGTGGTTGCTGATAATGTTGCGCATTCATCTAGCACTCACATCTAGGATACAAGGACAAGGTCAGACAGGTTCATAGAGCCAGTTGGTCACATTACTCAGGTAAGTAGTTTGCTTGAGTTACCAGTTGTTTCTTGCATATGGATTCGGGAATGTTTCAGCAGCATTTGGGATTCAGTCAACCGAAGATCTTTAGCACTTTATGATAGCCATGATTGTTTGAGTACTATCATGGATTTGATTAGCAGAATATACGGTGTTATCTTTCCTTGTGCCAGCAGAACATCCGAAGTTGGTATTAGTTTTTATGCACCGTTATTGGGCTTGGTTCATATATGCAGATGACCGTTCTTGCTGAAAGGTGTTGAAGATTTTTCATATTTGGAAGCATGTATAGATGAGTCCCAGGATCGTTTTGACCTTGATGACATCCGGGAAAATGAAGTGAACAATTTTGAAGATTCAGCTTCCTTGACAATTTCTTTAGGTACAGAAGAGCTTGACAACAAGACTGCAAATTTTGACACTCTGGATGTTGATATGAGTTTTAAAGTTGATTCAAAAAATATGGATGGTAATAATCCAGAGACCAGTATTTTTGAAGACATTCCTCTAGTCAATGTGTCAGAGGGAGTTTATAGAAGACAGTCTAGCCAGAGCCATCATGTGGTTAGCCAGTTGAAAGTTAGTGAGCGAGACATTGCTATCGCTTGTGAGCATTTTGATACTGCTTGTTGTTTGTTGGCCATTACTGGTTGGGGTACGGCTATGACAGATGAGTCCAGTGGTGGTTACTTTTCTTTGGCAGAGATTCATGCCTTGCGTGAAGCTGTTCGGATATTGAAGCAGGATTATTTACGATTGGTAGCCGACCGTGATCACTTGGTTGAGTGGGGGAGTACAGCATATGAGGCACTCTTGGATCGTGAAGAGGAGGTGAGTGAGCTTTCCCAGGAGCTCATAGCGACTACTGAGGCTTTAGAGGACACACGACGGGATCTACACAAGTCGCAGTTTCAATTGAAGGAGGTGACCGTGGAGTTGGAGGATTTGCGGTCAAAACCAGCCCCAGACCCAGTTCATTTGACTACTGAGGTAGATGACGGTAAGTACACTCCTACAATTGCTTTTGAGGAGCTTATTGTTGAGACTGACACACATGTTCAGGGTTTGGAGGAAGTTGGTCTTAATGAGTTTGGTATACCGGTAGAGTCAAGTCTCCAGATTGATTCTTCTCAGATAGTTGATAGTGTGGTACAGTTGAATATGCCACCCTTTCAAGAGGACTAGTTGTGGTGTAAAGGGGAGTATGTTAATGTTTCCTCATATAATTTTTACTGCACTGAATCGTTTATGGAGTATTTGCTGGACAGTGCATGTGTTCATTTGGACTCGCATGAAGTGACAGAAGGTGTTCTCATCCATGATACTAGTGTTATTTGCAGATTGGTTGAGAAAATCATAGGGGTCCTTTCTACTATGCTACCTCACAGGGATCTTGCGAAGGGGTTTGTTGAGCAGAATGCACGGGATCCTAGCCAGCCTACAGTCACTTGGAGTCAGAAAATGGAGCCATCTGTTGATTCCCAGTTCAGTGATGATGAGCTAACAGCAGAATTTGGAGGTTCTTACCAGCATTATACGGTAGGGTACGCTCATCATTTCTCTTTTGACACAGAGGTAGAAGATTTTATTTCACGCAGATGTAGATTGGTTCCAGTTTCTTACCATCCATTAGGGGATAGATTGGCACTATCTTTTGAAAATAAAACTGGTAGTAGCAAGTTACTCGGCCTGCAGCATCGACACGCCCGGAGTAGTTTTTCAAAAATTGGATTTGATGGCAGTAATTCAGGTACCTATGGCTATTGTCATATCTACAATGCAGTTGGGTGCAGGTGTCTTTTTGACAGGGGCTTGAGTTTTGATAGAGTTGATGTTTCAGTTGGCTTGAGTTCCGCAGAATGGGTTCTTCTACTGACATCTACAGTTGGTTTTCAGACGATTTCATCAGAGTTGTCAGTTGTTTGGATGTTGAGTACAGTTTCTCAGATACTGGTATTGATGATTTCTCCACGGGAGTATGATGAGGATTGGGATGATACACAGATTTACATTTGGGACCCAGGCATACTGATTGGTTCATGGTTCAGCCATTGCTTGGGGACAAGCAATTTCAGGAAGGGCGGACTGTCATGTCCCCAATTTTCTGGTGACAGTTCGATTTAATTAATTTAATTAATGGTTGTCCAAGGACGACTAATTAGTTATTTTAATTAAATAAATAGTTATTAAAAGATAACTTTATATTTAATAAAGTCACTTGAGGGATAAGATCAAAAAGGTTCTAGAAGTCTCTGGAGAGGATGGAGGGAAAAGAATAAATAGGCACCCCGGGGCTCCATTCGAATCAGGGGCAGTTGGTTTATCTCTTTGTTTCAGGTTGTGATTCAATCACGGGTGCATTGTGGAAACCTAGGGTTTCGGCAATTGTCACAGTTGGCCATTGAGAACGATAACTCTCAATTGGTACGCAATTTTGAGGGTGTGAAATATCATCCGAATTATTGCAGATTGGAGGTGACATCCAGTCATTTCATCGGAGCAATCATTTGTGGTCATAAAATTATAAAATATTCATTATCAGGATTAAGGGCCGAATGAAGGAGTTGGTATTGTGATAAGTTTCATAAGTAGCTCGAAGAGTAAGGGACATCTTCTGCAGCAGTGAATCGACCCAGGGCAGAAGAGTGAATTACTAGAGTTATCTTTCCATCTAGCAGCGCTGCCGAACACCATTGAGGTCATTTCAAGGAGCATGGAGGATTAGTTAAAGAGTTCGTGGGTCACCATCCAGCACCTCTGTATATTGATCAAGCCAGATTCATTCACCTTGGACAGCCGGTGATGCCTATTACCGTGAGCTGTCTACCAATCAAGATGATTGACTTCAAGGAAACATGGCCGGTGAGTATCGAAAGGTAGAGCGAATGTAAATGCCAGCACTGACTTTCCGCCTAAGATTGAAGAGGAGCACACAGAGGAGATCGAAACAGGAGGAACAACGGGCATTATAACCTGCGGCTTAGATAGTACAAACAGCGAGCATTATCATCTATGGTTTTAACTCTCGATAGTACAGGTTGCGAATTTTGCTTTTGATATCCAGCGGTAACAAGGAGCAGTGAAGGTCTAGCGAAATCTATTGGAGTGGCAAAACCTTATGGCTTTCTAAATGTCTGTGTTCTACGCTTGTCCCTGCACCTGGAGTAATAATAGGAAGACGACAATCATTCTGATTCATGCTTGGCAGCTGGATAAAGAGCAGATCTAGATTGTGGAAGTATTGACCCAAAAACTGTCAAACTCTAATCAGGGGAAACATTTTTGGTTTGGCTGGACGTCCCTGCGATCTCCATAACGATTAATGCATGGAAGAGTTGCATTGAAAACTCTCTAATGTGGTACTGGACAAAGTCGCTTGAAGCTTTGTCAGAAGCCAGAACCTTAGCATGTTATTATCCAGTTTTCAAATCTTACAATAAGCAATAAGTCAGGGCTATGGTTTGGAAATTGGATTATGGTCAAGCATAGTAACATTTGACTTCCTCCCTGAACATTGAAGGTACGATTACATTTTGCATTTGATATGTCTTGGTGAATTATGTGAGAAATTACTCCATTCATGACAAATCTCATAGGTTATTAGTACAACTCTGATTACAAGAATAGAATTTGTCATCAGTTTGTAACTAGCTCGTTAAACAACCTTGGTTGCTAACTGTTTGACGAAATGTCAAACCCTTGAAGTTTAGTATTTTGGTCGGGGTTATTTCAGTGTTTGCAAACTATTTGACGAATTTCCATAGTAAAATATTGGGATTTAGTGACCTTTATAGCTAGGGTCATTTCAGTCATATGTCTACTATTGGAGTTCATATTCCTATCTTCTTCTAGTTTTGTTTTCTCTCCTTTCATGCTTTCAGGTGAAAAGTACACAACACAAATACAACCATCATATGAGGGAGATGCCCCTCTCAAATGCATAGGAATATTGCAACTTGATAGTGATAATTTATAGTCTCTCCAACTTTTGGCATAGTTGTCACTACTCACAGGGAAAACAAGGTCTAGTTGAGAGATAATTTCACAATGACAAATTTGTTTACCAATAGATTTTTGATGACTTTGTTGCGAACTCTAGGGAAAAGACTAGTACACATTACTCCTCAAAAATTATAAGGTCACTTCTTAGGAGTGAAGGTTGGTGACAATATTCCAAGGATTGTATATTGACAACTCTATTTGAAATCTCGGACTCAAAATCATGGTTTGGTATGAAGGGAAGGTAGAAAGTGATAATGAAAGTGATAGTGATGATGAATATTTTTCATACAAGAAGAAGCAAGGTCTTGATGAGCACATACATCTTAATTTCTTGAAGAGTTATTATGGTGGTACACGACTTGATCCAACAAAGTTTCATCAATATTTTCTTCAAACTCTCCAAAAGATGGATGAAGAGGATGGACAAGACAATCATTTTTTCTCACAAATGGGAATTTTTTTCAAAAGAAACCTATCTTCTTAAGATAAAAAAGAGTTCTTTTAGAAGCATGATTTATGTGAGTCCAAGTTGGAGAATGATAACCAAGAATGTAGCTCAACACCTACAACTATTGCTCAATAGAATCGTACTTCTAGTGATCCTAATCAAGTTTGGTTTTTGAAAAATTTCTATGGTTATTGGAAACTTGATTCTACAAAGATACATCCTTCATTGCATCAAAAGTTGTAGGATATTGAACAAGAAGATAAAGGTGAGAATCATTTTCTTTTTGATGAAATATCTTATGAGAAAAATGTTGAAAGATATTCATTAGAAGTTGCACACAAAGAAACTAATAAAAAAGAAGTGAGTTAAATGGGAAAAGAACATTGTATTGAGCTTTGTCATAAGAATTGCAAAGATATTGAGAAGGCAATATAAGTCATTCATGAACAAGAAAACAAGGATCTTGATGAAGAGACATCAAAATATTTTCGTACATGCTTGCACCCACAATTTGAAGAGAATGATGAAGATAGAGTATCAAATGATGACTCTTAAGTAGTCACTATTCCAAGTTGGTGCCTTGATACTTCATATGATGACTTCCTATGTAGAGAAGATCTTCCCATTCATCCATCATTGATTTTTGAAGAGGAGATGCATGTTGATAAAATTCAAGGTATGGACTCATACATGTCTTCTTCTAGTGTACCATTGGCTAATGATGAACTTTTGCAAGATGATGAAAAGATTGGTGAAGTTTTTTATCATAATGAGTTAGTAGGAAGTTTTCCATTGCCAAAGTTGCAAATTATGGATTCTACCATTGGAATTCCATATCTAGAAAGTAATGACACTAATATAAAGAATGAGATAATTTTGAAAGGGATCAATTCTATGTCCATGAGTAAAACTATTGAAAATCATCTCAAAAAGTGTCATCGATAGAGTCTTGGTGTTGATAAATTCAAAAAGGTTCATGAAAATGTCCAAAGGTATGTAAGACCCTATCTTGATCAATGTCATGCTGCTTTAGGTAGTGATTCTCTTTGTACTAAAAAGTCTTCTCAAGTTTTTGGTCATGATTATGATTCATCATTAACAAAGATACATATATTCAAAGAGACATTCACTGCTTAGGGTACTATACAAATTGAAAAGGATCATGTTATATTTTAGCATTCAGATGAAACAAATAGTGATATAGAGGACTCAGATCAATTTGCGAAGGGATCAAGGGTTCATGAAGAATGTCCAAATCAAGAGACAAAAATATGAAGATGAAGTAGAAGACAACCCATCCCACTCGACTCATAATCAAAATGCAAAAATGAAGGTCTTGAGAGTGATAATATTTCAAAGGTTTTCCCTTTACATGAATACCATATTTTAAGCAATGCTTCTCATTATGTGAACTCATTCAATTATTTTGGCACAAAAGAAGGAGATCTCATCCTAGGCACATATGATCATACACGCCAACAAATGCAAGTTATATACAAGGAAGATGTACCTTTGGATCCAAAACATCACTCGAGATTTTTAAAAAGGACCATGATAATTTAAGAAGGCCTATATGTATCAAAAAAGAGGCAAGGGCTACGTGATGACCGATCACAAAAAATTGAAGCAAAGGGATTTTTATATGGAGCAAAAGGTCACAATTGCATTTAAAAGCTCACAAATCTAGTACTTCAACTCATTTAGAATGAAGTCGTGAATGACATGCAAAAAGATGCAGAGTTGATTCTACACTCAAAGACTTTTGATGAGACATGGTTATTCATATTTGTTTCTTTTCTCGAAGCAATGGAGCCTGTTAGGAATCTCAAGATTGGAATGCAAAAAACAAGCCTACAATTGAGTCTACAGGAACTTGGGAGTTGCCACATGTTTTTTCACAATGTTATTTATTTTCCTCAATCTATCAATGGATTTTCATGACTCATCTAGACTTGGAGCTATCGAAGGTAGGGGTTCCCTATCATGTACATATGTTAGTTTGAAGTTTTGTTATGTTGGTCTCATTTTTGGCTTGTCTGTAGTTTCTCATTTCGGTTCCTACGTGATCCCCTTATTGACTCTATGGCTAATAATGCATTAGGTTTTGAATTTATTAGGTTCATCCTACATCCTTTGCAATCCTTGTCCCTAGTTAGAGCCGACTGTTGTCCTAGTATTTACCCACCAAAATTTCAATTTTTTTTAGTTAAAACGAAAAAACAAACATCTAACTTTGAGCTTCAGAAAGACCAATAATTTATGGGATTCTTGATGATTTTTTCTTTTGCAATTCCATCTCATTGTCAGCTCCATGATGCATTTTTAATTTTCGTAATTCGAGCCTTGAACTAAAAGTTATGTGAGTTTGAAGTTGAAGTGTCATCTATCAATTTTCTTCACACACAAAAAGTGGGTTAATAAAAGATTAATGTCTTAACTAGAAGGAGAAGAACTTAACTAAAATAGGTTAATGGTTATGGGTCACCATTCCCTCTCTCTCCAAACCTATACACACTCTCTTTCCAAACCTTAAATTTTTAGAAAGTTAAAGGTTACAAAATTAGTGTTGGAATTTGAAACTTGGGCCAAAATTTATACCCTAATCCTAACCTGTACTCTTCATGACCCAAATTCCAAGTTTGAAATAACCACTCGTTGAAAATGTCTACCAAATGATGAAGAATTCATATCGAACCAAATTTTAGCCTACTAAGCTAGGATACTTTTAGATCCACACTGACCTTGTTCAATAGCACATGGAAAGTAATGAAGTTGTTAGTTGTCTAAGGGAAGGGGTTCTTATTGTTTAACAAAATTCTGTATCCAATATCATATACAATGTCATCATAAATGTGTATATCAAATGCAGAATCATAGATAAGGTGTAATATTAGATTTCTCAAAAGCACCAACACCCTAAATAGAGAAACATACAAATGTGAATCAAAGAATTTATTTTAGCGATTGGCAGAGATGGACAATAGAGTGTGAAAAAAAATATCCAACACAAGAACAATGTTTGGAGGGGGCATCATTTGATCAATGTTTATTAATATTGAAGTTATAGACTTACTTGATGAAATGTTCCAAGGGTTATGGACATCTATCAGTACAAAATGAATAGATGAACTTTGCTAAATGTGGTGGTTGCAACTACATTGATACAGTGAGATTGGATCCAGTTATAAACATCCATTGAAACATAAATTGATGAACTATTTGAAGGTCACAATAAACTACTAGATAAGATGCCTCAAGGGACTAAGAATTATGGAATTGACTTGTTCTATGAGTAATAGCCATTGAAAATATGGAAACATTGAACAAACTGAAATAACGGTGCTAAGTGTTTGACAAGGTACACCAAAGTAATGCCATTTTGTGGCGCCACACTTGCAATATATTAACAATCAATCCCACACAAGTGCCTTTTAAACATTAAAAATGAATTCAATTTAGAGGTGCAAAGGTGAGTTCCATATTGAACACTTTTCCAATATCCTCAATGGTCACTCGAGATAATATATCTATCAGTGGGTGTCCAAGCAAATTTGTGGTGAGTATAATAATGAAGAATGCTACTATTAGGTGTGTATGCAAGGTAAAGAGGAAGCATGCAAGTGGTATGCAAATTTTCGTCACAAGGAATGCAATGACCATAAAATGCTAAATAGGAATGTTGAAATTTGTTGAGTAAAACAAAGGGAAAATGTGATAGGCAGAATGTGAGCTCAAGGTCCATTTGGTTGCAAGCATAGGAATGGAGAATATGAATTCAATATTGGGAATATGAATGGCTATTCCAATAACAACTATTTTTTGGAATGGTTATAAGCTCATTTTAGAGGCAAAATGAGAATATGTATTCCTATTTCCTATCTCAATTGATGAACCAAATAGAAAATAGAAAACATATTCCAAATTTTTTGTTCCTATTCTAGCAACCAAATGGGCCCTCAGGGATAATATATTTGTCGGGTATTCACACAAAATGGATTTGGTGAAAAGTGCCTATAATGTATGGCAACTTAAATGGCCACACATGCAAATTGTGGAATTGGTAACAAAATTGCACTCAGAGTGTCAATTATTTGATAGAGTTATCACCTATTTAAATGGAGAATGTGCATATACACCTCAAGAATTTGAAAATTGAGATACATAATAAGAGTGTGCACATGATATGGTTGACAAAATGTCAAACTAAGAAAATATTCCATTGATAGTATACAAGGCCACTAAATATGTTTGAACCATAAAAATGGTGGCATTGGCTTGCTAAAATGTGCAAGGGCATGCATGAATAGGAAGTTTCTATTTAGAAAATTAAAATCCATCAAGAGACCTAAAAGAACATGTATTGATAAACATGCATAGCAAAATGTAGAATTATATGCATTGTGGTGGCAATGTTTGATGGAAAACCTATAGCAAGGATGTGAACCAAATGAAGGTGGAAATAACTCTCTAGATTACATAATCAATTTCTTAGGTCATCATTCCTTGTTTCCACCTTTGTTGTTATACAAGGGACCTAATGGAGAATACAAGATAGTAATGAGAATTGTTGAAAGATAGAGAAATCTTTAATCACCAAAAATAAGTATTTCAAACACGTCTTCTCTATCACCTTTTCTAGACACAGTTTAAGTTCTTAATGGACCATTGGTTTCAAGTTGCATGTTTAATTGATAGCTATAGGGAAATGATGAAATGGAATATCAACATATTAGAGATAATTAACATGCATACAAAGGCAGAATCCCATGCAAGGAACTTGAGCCTTTTGAATAAAATTCATAGGTCAAAAGTTGATTCATCAACTTATCTAGCACCCTCTTGTTAATTTGTGGAGTGAGAACTTCAAAAGGATATATAGCTTATTGGGTTGGTGCATGGATGGAAGCAAAGTTATAGAGAAATTCATCAAACAAAATGTCCTTTCTTGAACTCATTATTATTGACATTAGCATGATGCCTCTTCTACAAGTGACTTCATATAAATTTGTGTGAGGCATCTTCCACATAGTTAGCATGGATCAATTTAGTTAGCAATGAGGCATTATATTGGAGATTGTAACAAAGTTGATCAAGTGGAACAAAGGATCCTTATGAAAAGGAAAGTTACACTAGAAAAAAAAACAAAAAAAACATGTGCAACCTATGATATTCAAAATGATCATTTGGGCAAATAGATAGTTTATGATGACAAAACTTCCTAGATGTAATTGGAGAGGTTATGCCAGTTGCTAATGAAAGGGTATCATGATGATAACAATGCAATTAAAGAATACAATCCCAAAGGGACAAGTATTTGGAGAATTAATAATCTTTGAATCAAGAGATGCATGTCCAACTTATCATAAATCAACTCTTTTATCTTCTACACAAAATGAGTAATCGTCATGTTACTCATTATATAAAAGTGACTATGTCACTTATTGTAACTAAAGTTAGGATCTTAACTTTCCTTTGGTTAAGGTTAGCTTTTAGAAGTCAAAGTTTGCACAAGTTATCATGGAATTGGTCGAAAGGGGTCATAGGGTACCCTATGACCCTTTTGATCTATTAGAATGAATATATCCTAGAGGTCCTAGGAACATATGTTATCATTTAATGTTTTTGAAGGGGTCCTAAGATACCCTATCACCCCATTCGACCCATTCCGATGACAACATATGAACTAGGACTTGTAGGAACATATGTTATCGTTGAATAGGCCAAAAGGGTCTCAAGATACCCTATGACCCCTTTCAACCCATTAGAATTAATATAATGTGTCCCATAGGGGTCCTATGTGTTAGAGTGGGGTTGTTGTTGCACCAAAAGATAGATCTATCAATGCCCCATAGAACCACTAACCTTATAGTACAAAGGAGGTAGTTAAGACCTTGTCACAAATCCCAAGGGGGCACTGAAATTTTTTCCAACAATCTCCCCCTAGGAACATATCTTATCATTTAATGTGTTCAAAGGGGTCCTAAGATAGCCTATGACCCCTTTCAACCCATTAAGATGACAACATATGAACTAGGACTTGTAGGAACATATGTTATCGTTGAATGGGCCAAAAGGGGTCTCAGGATACCTTATGACCCCTTTTGACCCATTAGAAATAATATAATATGTTCGTAGGGGTCCTAGGTGTTAGAGTGGGGTTGTTGTTGCACCAAAGGATGGATATATCAATGCTCGATACAACCACTAACCTTATAGTACAAAGGAGATAGTTAAAATCTTGTCACAAATCCCAAGGGGGAGTTGAACAAATTTGCAACAATCTTCCCCTCAACGTTACCCGAGGGTCTAAGGATTCGAACCTAGGACCAAGCTCTAATACCAATTCTTAGAGTGGGGTTGTTGTTGCACCAAAAGATCAATCTATCAATGCCTGATACAACCACTTAATTTATAGTACACAAGAGGCAGTTAAGACTTTGCCATGAATACTGAGGGAAACACTAGACAAATTTCCAACACTAGGACCCCTAAGGACATATGTTATCATGGAATAGGCCAAAATAGGTGTTGGCAATATGGCTAAGTAGATGTGGTAGTGTTGTCATTTATGGAAACATACATATTTTGGTATTTCATGATGAAATCAGTGATAGAAAATTGTCTAAGTATTGGATAGTTTGCAGCAACACAAAGATGCTTTTGGTATGTATGGATGACATAGTTCAAGCTAGGACACATGTAGTTGAGGAATGATCAATGATAGTGTCTTGATGATGTTTGTTAGTGCGTAGCTCTATTCGAATAATACAACATTAATTACAAATGAATTACCAATATAGGTAATTAACAGAACAAAACAAAACATGATAGTATAAGTAATTGTACAACTTAACAAATCAATTTGTTATCAAAATAATTACTTAGGCATGATGGGCCGACATCCTAGATGTTAACCCCAAAGTCATTTTATAATTAGCCAAGCATGTGGAAGCATCAAGGTTGACTAAGTAGAGTTTTGTTAATTTGTGAGGTATAAGTAAAGATTATATCTTGCGTAGCTAATGGGTATGTGGAATGTAATGTGAACTATTGTGAAGGAAGTTTATATGATATGTGAGCTTTGTATAATGCGAGATTTAGTATATGATAAGAGGATTCACAAAGTACAATTGTGAGACAATATTGTATGTATATCTATACTTGAGAAGAAACTTATTTGTATATTGCATGTTAGGGTAGTGGGCTCTTCTTGCATACATTGTAATTGTTCCATCAACTCCTAATAGGGTTAAAACAACTCCTAACAGGTTTGAGGCTTTTAATAGGGCCTAGTCCTCTAACAAGGACTCAAGACACTATATGTATTTGATAGAAACTTTTGTTTAGTAGATCATCTTGTGAGTATCATCCCCACCAGAGTTTTCCCTTGGCCAAGGTTTCCCTAGTTAACAAATAATGGTGTTACGAGTTCTCTATATGTATGGTTTTATTAATTGTTCAACATTATTGGTTTACTTTCTTATGCAAGTTATAGAATAATTAACAATATTTAGTTGTGGGAAAAAGTTTGTAGAATATTGATTCACCCCTGTCTCAGTATTAACTATTTCTAATAATTGGTATCAGAGCATAGTTACTCAAAGAGGATTAACAACTTGAGTAAGATACCTATGGATATGGAATAGTTGAAGAGAAATCTTGAAGAAGCTCTTGAGAAAATTGATCTTCTTACTGAAGACAAAGATAACCTAAAAGATAGGTATGAAGATGCAAAAGTTTACATTGGCAAACTGAAAGATAAGATTGATGATATGAGATCTAGGAAGGAATCTAAAGAGAAGACTAGTGATAATGATGAAGTAGGAAATCTCAAGAAAGAAAATGAGATCTTGAAGCATGAGTTGAAAATTGTTGAGCTTAAGTTGAGTCTGAAGAAAAATGAATGTAAGACTAAACCACATCTGAAATCTGAGAATACAAACCTAAGATCCCAGTTGTCTCAAGTAACATCTAAACTAGATTCTATTAAGATAGAGAATGCAAAATTAGAAAAGTACAATACTATTGTGATAAGAGAATTGACACATGCTAAACAACACTTAGAGAAGCTTTATTCGTAGTGAAAAAATTGATAAACAATTATTTTGCCAAAGATCTTCTTATGATAAGATAGGCCTTGGATATCTTATTGGAGAAAAGTTATCCAAGAAAACAAAAGTTAGGAAAGAACTAGATCCAGTTGTTGAGACCCCTAAAGAAATTGATCAGAGTAGGATAGAATCAAGCATATCTACAGAAGTACTTGAGGAAACAAAACAAATCAATTTGTATGAGAAACATGATTAATCTTAGCAAACAAAACAATCACCTAAGGAAGTTAGACATGAATTCAAAGGTAGATGCTTTATATGCAATGAAGTTGGTGAGATTGCACAGGTAAGTCTTTTAAACCTATCACTAATTTCTATTGTTATAATTGTCACGGTTATGGTCATAGAGTAGTAGATTGTAAGAATCCTAAGTTCGATTGTAGTAATGGAAATAGTAGAATGTTTAGGAACACTAGCCCTACATATAATGAGAGAGGGAGATCACAAAGTAGATCCAATGATGGTGAAAGACCTAATAGAGGAAGGAACTAAGTTGTATTTTACAAATGTAACAACACTAGACATATTGCAAGGAATTGTAGAGCACCTGATTGTCATAATGGAACCAATCAGAGAAGGAATGCACATGTATGTCAGTTATGCAATAACTTTGGACACAAAACAAAGTTTTGCAAAATAGATAGAAAAAATTTCAACATGAATCCTAATTACAAAAGGAATAGTAATAGAAATGATAGAAGAAATGATAATTACAGTGACACCAATTAGAAGGAAGCACTCAAAGAGCATTTTGATGAATTCAAGGAATCATTTGTGAAAGCTAATAATCTAGAAAGTTCTTATACAATTTTAGAAGAGCAATATTTTGACGCACCTGATGGAAGATTAAAGTCAACAATTTTTTGTGACTCATCCTATTTGAATTAAGCATTTCTAGTAGAAGCAAAGTGTCAGTTGATTAGAATTAATGGTAGAAAGAATAATAGAAGTTTCATAGACAATAGAAGGTAGAAGACATAGTGAGGGAGCTATGATAAAGCGCACAAGTATTTCTATGATTGCAGTAAGTCATACGGTAGAAATAAAGCTTACTGGTAATAAAAAATAATTTGTGAAGATAAAGTAGATACACATTTAATGCAAAGTTAAAATTGAAATGATTTAAGGATTGCAAACAAGATTGTCAATACCCTTTGTCTGTGTAAACAGTTTGGAGCATTTGTGAGCAATTTGATAGTGAATTGTGAGTGAATTGAAGCATCCAAAAGTGCAAAGTTGTTGTAGGTAATTGTTCTTCATCATCATCAGGAAACACCTCAATGTAATGAATATTTCCCTTCCCAAGGCAGCAATGACCTAGTTCCCATGGTTCCTTGCACGTGAAACATAGCTTTTTCCTTTGGAGCTCTTGTCAAGAGTCTTCATCCAATAAAGGTTTTTTCTGAAGTGGCTCCTTGCCTTTGTCTCATGGGGACGGTGTTGGCATAGCTACATGAGTTTTGGAGGAAGATGCAACCATATCACACACCTTCTTAATAGCTTCGTTGAGTGGGCATGGGTTGAACCCTTTGATCCAACCTCTTAAATGCTCTCTCAATCTATCCATGAATAACATGGTTTGATGTCTTTCAAAGATGTCTATGACTAGAATTGACAACCTTTAGAATGCAATGATGTAATTATCTACTGTACCTATTTCCTTTAGCTAGGCTAGATCTTTGAAGTTTAGTTCAAGATCCTTCCCATCAAAATGGTCAATGAGTCTCTCAGTGAACTCGACATAAGAGGTTACTTGGTCATGGCCGAGGGTGACCAAT
Source organism: Cupressus sempervirens (assembly GCA_028749045.1). NCBI lineage: Eukaryota > Viridiplantae > Streptophyta > Pinopsida > Cupressales > Cupressaceae > Cupressus > Cupressus sempervirens. The sequence goes on along the minus strand of CM053787.1, from coordinate 1,006,168,160 downwards.
CTATGGTACCACCATTCTTGCACCACTCCTTCCAGATGGAGTGGTGTGACCTTAATTGCTTCCTCTTTGGGCATTGGATTGAGTTGGAAATAGGTGTCTACCTTCAGAATCCATGTTTGTGTAGTGATGGCTCCAGATCCATCAAATGTTGATAAATTTACTTTCCTAATCTTTCTGCTGAGATCATCATTACAATAACCACAATTTCCCCCACCTGAATATCTCATTCTTAGATCAATAGTCTCTGTAAGATATATCACCTTCCATATTTGCGTTCCTCCAACCCTCCTAAATTTTTTCTTGTATTTCCTGAAAAGTGGGCTCTCTTTCTTTGCATGGTGCTTCCGTCCTTGGAAAGAAGATATGTATCAAGGGTCGAGAGTGAGAGGTTGAGAGTTTGTACTTCCCCATAACAAAGTCATCGCTATGCTCGTTTTGTTCTTCTGTTATGATGCAGGAGTATCTTGGGTGTAAGAGCAATCTTGCATCACCCAAAAATATTTTATTTTTAGTCTTTTCTATTTTAATAAGGACTAGTAGACAAGGTGGTTACTATTCATGGGAACTTGTTGTTTTTAGTAAGTTTTTCATATGAGCTTGAAATGTTCTCATTTTCTATAGGAAGGTTTATTTTGGAATTATAAGCCTACCATAAAAATCTCATTGCTCTAGCTCAAGTATCAAAGAAGTTATTGCAATTTTTTAGGGAAAAAGTTTGCAGAAAAATCTTCAAGCTCATCATTGGAGGCCTTGGAGTGCCTTGATGAGATTTGGAAACTTGACAGAAGGGCGCTTGTATTGTTCGAAGCCTATAGTTCAAGAGCTAGCATTTCCAAAAAGTGGTTATAATAGCCAATTGGAGCAATGGTTCGAGAGTTGGGCTATTGAAATATCTAAAATAATTTGTCAAAATTGTATTTAGCCAACTCTATATGTATTGTTAGGTTCTGTCGGCCCTAGGTATTAAGTTTGAGCATCTAGAACCTTCCTGGGCGACATAAAATTTCCTATTTAAGAAAGACCCAAACATTGTCTAGAACAACTTTGGGTGATAGTTCACAAATTGTCTTGCAAATTATTGTAATGAAGGCACCCATGTGGGTTAGCATATTGTACTTATGAATTCTATAATTTTGCATTTGCGGCGTAAATAAGAAGTCCATATTTTGTTCTCACATTTGCTATTGTTTCTTTGTTTTTGTTATGAGTTTAGGGTTTTAAGGGGAGCACCCTTCATCAAGTGGTATCTGAGTTAGAGTTCTTGAGTGTGTGGACAAATCGTTGACTGTGAGGCAGTTCACACCAAGACCATAGTTTGGGCTGAGTGTGTAGATGAATTATCAATTGTGAGGTAGTTTGCACTAGGGTTTTAGTGGAAGTGCAAAAATGCCTCCACAAAGAGAGTGTGGTAGAAGAGTTGTATGTGTTACAGCTAAGAATTTTTAAGCCCTCCAAAGGAAAATGCAAGCATTGGAAGAACAAATGCATAGAGGAATAAATTTTCCTATAAGAGATGAAAGTGAGGATGAGGAAAAAGTAGAAGAAAATGCTGAAGTAGAGGTAATTCTAAACCCAAAGGAAGAGAGACTTTTTAGGGCCATCTCCAAGATTAGAAAAAAGACCTCAATTTGAAGTTCTCACATTTTTAGAAAATCTTAATCTAGAGGAGCTGATCGATTGGATCAATGAACTGGAGTACTTTGAGAATGAAGAAATTAAAGATCATGATAGGGTTAAGTTTGCAAAGGCAAAATTGAAGGGACATGTGAAGATCTGGTGGCAGGAGGTTTAGTTGGAATGAAATAGAAAAGGAAAGGATAAAATCACTAGATGGGAAAGGATGGTAGCTAAATTAAAGTGACAATTCATTCACATGGATTATGAGCTTGATCTATTGAAGAAAATGTAAGGATTGAAGCAAGTAGGAAAATCTGTTCAAGAGTACACCAAAGAGTTCTATCGAGTTCTCATCAGAATCGGCCATGTAGAAGCTGATAAGGAGAAAGCCACCCATCATCTTAATGGGTTAAGGCCAAGCATTCAGGATGAGTTGAGTCTAGTTTGAATGAACAGTATTGAGGAGGCATACTAGTTTGCCCTAAGAGTTGAGGAGAAACTAAGCAAGAAGTTTGACAATAAGAATAGTGGAAGAGGTCGTGATGGAAGATCTGGTGAATGATCTTATGGTGGTCATAATGATGATCAAAAAGAAAAAGGATGAGGCTGGAAGTAGTACTCAGAACCAAAGTGGAAACAATTCCAATCGTTTCTATGATCAAAACAATAGAGATCAGAGAGGAAGAGGTAGAGGACAAGGATCTGGAAGAGGAGGCTTCTGTGGGAAATGTTTTCACTGCAGAGAAGGACATAGAGCATTTTAATGTACCCAGAGCCAAGGAAGGATAGATCAAAGAACAAAAGGCTAGGCCAGAGTTGCACATGTTGATGAAGATGCTAGATCCTCACATTCTAAAGATGTTGAAAAAGGAGAAGTCCTAGTTAACTAGAGAGTCATACTAAGTGGTGAGAATGAACTTGAGCAAAGAAGGAGCTTGTTTCACACATGGTGTAGATGTGAAGATAAGTTTTGTGATGTGATCATTGATGGTGGAAGTACTAACAATCTGGTGTCAGAGATGATGGTCACCAAGTTGAAGCTAAAGAGGTAGAAACACCCACGTCCATACCGTATTGCTTGGGTGCAAGATGACCACAAGGTCATGGTCAATGAGTAGTGCTCAATGAAGTTCAATATTGGAAGCTACCAGGATGAGGTACTATGTGATATCATACCTATGGACATATGTCATATGTTGTTGGGTAGGCCATGGTAGTTTGATAGACATGTTGTGCATGATGGGTGAGCAAATACCTACACTCTAACCAAGGATGGAGTGAAACATAAGTTGAAGCCATTGAAGGATAAAGAAGAAAATGTATGTAGTGCTACCAGAATATGTTTTGTTGAAGGAAAAGAGTTTCTTAAAGGTATGAAGCATGAGCATATGTGTTTTACTATAATTCCTAAAGATAGTAAAGAAGAAGTAGAGGAGGCTCCTATAGAAGTTGCAAATATGTTGGGAGAGTTTTTTGATATTGTATTAGATAATGTACCTAATAGATTTCCCCCAATGAGGAAGATCAGTCACCAAATGGATTTGATTCTAGGAGCTAGTTTGCCAAACAAGGCAGTGCACAGGATGACACCAGTAGAAAGTAAACAGTTGAACAAGCAAGTTCATGAGTTATTGTAGAAGGGGTTGATTCAAGAGAGTCTGAGACCATGCGCAGTAGTAGCTGTATTAGCACCAAAGAAGAATGGAGAGTGGAGGATGTGCACAAATTCTCGTGCTATCAACAAGATCACAATCAAGTATAGATTTCCTTTGCTGAGGATGGATGATATTATGGACTATTTGAGCAGAGCTAAGTATTTCACAAAGATAGATCTAAAGAGTGGGTACCATTAGATTCGTATTAGACAAGGTGATGAGTGGAAGACCACTTTCAAGATAAGGGAAGGATTGTATGAGTGGTTAGTCATGCCTTTTGAGCTAACCAATGCATCAAGCACTTTCATGAGGCTCATGAATGAGGTACTGAAGGAGTTTTTGGGTAAGTTTGTCATTGTTTACCTAGATGATATATTGATCTTTAGTAAGACATTGGAGGAGCATTTGATTCATATTCATAAGGTGTTTGATACGTTGAGGGAAGAAATTTTGCTGATAAACCTGAAGAAGTGCAGTTTTGTAAAGGAGTTGGTGTACCTAGGATTTGTAGTCTCAGTAGAAGGTCTGAAAATGGCCCATAAAAAGTGAAGACTATCCTTGAATAGCCCACTCTAAGGAGTGTGATAGAGATAAGATCTTTTCATGGACTGGCTAGTTTTTATAGTAAGTTCATAAGAGGTTTTAGCAGTATTTGTGGACCCCTGACTTAAACAATGAGAGGGAATAGGAAAGAATTTAAGTGGACTATAGGAGCAGATAAGAGTTTCAATCTGTTGAAACAAAAAGTTACTAAGCAACCTATTTTAGCACTTCCTAATTTTAGCAAGGTCTTTCGAGTAGAATGTGATGCTAGTGGTACTAAAATAGGAGCTGTTTTGAGCCAAGAAAGTATACCTGTTGCTTATTTTAGTGAGAAATTGAATGATGCAAAAAGAAAATATTTTGTTTATGATTAGGAATTTTATGCTATAGTTCAAGCATTGAAGAAGAGGAGACACTATCTTCTTCCTAAGGAGTTTATTTTGTATACTGATCATCAAGCTCTGCAATATCTGAATAGTCAAAGAAAATTGAACCAAAGGCATTTGAAGTGGGTTGAGTTTTTGTAGAGTTATACATTTGTTTTGAAACACAGGATTGGGAAGTCTAACAAAGTTGTAGATTCTCTTAGTAGAAGACAACTTTTGTTGACAAAAATGTAGATAAAGGTGGTTGGGTTCAAGGAACTGAGTACTTTTTATTTAGATGATCCTGATTTTGGTGAAGTCTAGAAGGCTTTTACAGAACCTGTTACACTTGATAGGACAAATTAGTTGGATTTCATGATCCAAGATAATATGTTATTTAAAGGAAGTTAGTTGTGCATTCTAAGAAGTTCAATGAGAGAGAATATTGTCAAGGAAAAGCATAGTGGATGATTGGCTAGACATTTTGGTAGAGATAAAACCATAGCTTTGGTTGCTGAGAATTATTACTAGCCACAATTGCAGCAAGATGTGAAGAAGTTTGTACAGAGTTGCAGAGTATGTCAGATGGCGAAAGGAGTGAAGCAGAATACAGGGTTGTATCAACCATTACCTGTACCAAAGAAATCGTGGGAGGATGTCAGCATGGATTTTATTCTTGGATTACCGAGGATGCAGCGTGGGCATGATTCTATTTTTGTGGTGCTTGACAGGTTTTAAAAGATGACACATTTTATTCCTTGCAAGAAGACTAGTGATGTTGTTCATGTAGCAGAGTTGTTTTTCAATGAAGTGGTAAGACTACATGGTTTGCCAAAGAGTATAGTTTTAGATCGAGATACCAAATTTGTTGGGTATTTCTGGCATACATTGTGGAAGAAGTTGAAGATGGATTTGAAGTTCAGTTCATCACATCATCCACATACTGATGGATATACAGAAGTTGTGAATCACAATTTGGGAAACTTGCTGAGATGTTTGGTTGGAGACAAGCCAAAAGGATGGGATATGATTTTACCACAGGAAGAATTTGCATATAATAATTCAGTCAATAGGAATACTAGTAAATCACAATTCCAGATTGTATATGGGAGTACTCCCTGAAATGCTTTTGAATTGAGGCAGTTGGATAAAGGAGAGATAAGTAGTGCCGAAGTAGAAGAATTTGCTGAACATTTGAAGAACATCCATGAGGAGGTTGGGAAGTATATTATAAAGATGAAAACACAATACAAGGCTAAGGTAGATGTGAAAAGGAGGTATAAGAAATCTCAGATTAGAGATGAAGTCATGGTTCATTTGAGAAAGGAGCGCTTTCTAGTGGGTATATTTAATAAGTTGAAGATGAAGAAGTTTGGACTATGCAAGATAGTGAAAAGGCATGATTTTGGAAATTCTTATGAAGTGGAGTTGCCTACTAAATTGAATAGTTCACTAGTATTTAATATTTTAGATTTGACAGAGTATTATGAAAGAGGTGATGGAGATGAAGTTGCATAAGTGCAATGGAGTGTTCTAGCAGCTAATTCGGCTACAAAGGAGATTAAGGAGATATTAGACAGTCATGTTGGCAAAAGAACCAAGAACAAAACTTATGAGAAATATCTGGTCAAATGGAAAGGGAGGCCAGTTGAGGATTCATCATGGCTAGTAAAGGAGGAGGTTAACAATCTTGGTTTTCCTCTAAACACCTGAGATGTGATAGAGTCACTTCTCAAATTACCCCAAGTGTTTAATACAGGAGCATCCTGGGTGTAAGAGCAATCTTGCATCACCCAAAAATATTTTATTTTAAGTCTTTTCTATTTTAATAAGGACTAGTAGATAGGGTGGTTACTATTTATGGGAACTTGCTATTTTTAATAAGTTTTTCATATGAGCTCGGAATGTTTTCATTTTCTTCAGGAAGGTTCATTTTAGAATGATAAACCTACCATAAGAATCTCATTGCTCCAGCTTAAGTATCCGAGAAGTTATTGCAGATTTTTGGTGGAAAAATTTGCAGAAAAAATCTACAGGCTCACCTTTGGAGGCTTTAGAGTGCTCAGATGAGGTCTAAAAAATTGATGGAAGAGCGCTTGCATAGTATTGAGCCTATAGATCAAGAGCAGACATTTCCAAAAAGTGGTTATAATAGCCAATTGGAGCAACAATTCGAGAGTTATGGCCTTCCAAAGTTGGGCTACCAAAATATCTAAAATAATTTGTCAAAAATGTATTTAGCCAACTCTATATGTATTGTTAGGATTTGTTGGCCCTAGGTATTAAGTTTGAGCATCTAGAACCTTCCCGGGCAACATAAAATTGCCTATTTAAGAAAGGCCCAAACATTGTCTAAAACAACTCTAGGTGATAATTCACAACTTGTCTTGTAGATTATTGTTTTGAAGGCACCCATGTGGGTTAGCATATTGTACTTATGAATTCTGTAATTCCTTATTTGCAACGTAAATAAGAAGTCCATATTTTGTTCTCGCATTTGGTGTTGTTTCTTTGTTTCTGTTATGAGTTTATAGTTTTAAGGGGAGCATCCTTCATCATGTTATCTTTCCCTTGACCAATTTTTTTAGTGTTTCTTGCATAAGCGTTTGGGTTTTGTTGATTTGTATTTGATTTCTACTAAGCTCTCTTAAAAGATTCATGAGCTTTGTCATAGGTTCCTAAGGATCTGCCATTCTACCAACAAGGTTATTTTGCTCTCTCCCTCGGGTATAAACTTGCATTCACTTTCACAGGCTGGTAGAATCACTGTCTATGATACACTGTAATGTTCCAACTATGACTCTGTTGCCGTGCAGTGGCCTAAGAAGCACGGTGTACAGTATGGGAGGAGAATACGATGTTTTGGAGGAGCAACTACTACAAAGGGCTTGTAATGTTGATTGTACAGTAGGGACAAATATGATGGATCAATGCTTTCTCGGAAGTCCATACGATGATATGGAAGCCGTACGATGTAGGGGGTGGAGTTGACTACCATATGGTATGGCCACATGGTAAGAGGAGGGACAACTGTACGGTTGTGGAGATGACTAGGTCATACGGTATGTGCTATAAAGCCACAAGATTTGTAGGGTCCATACGGTGTGTGTAGAATGAGTTATGAGTTAGATGCTAGAACATATATTTTCCAAATACCTCAATTAATGCCAGTGCAAATGATTCAACCTAATTCTATATATATATATAAAACAAAGATGGTGCGTGGATTTGTCAGATCCAAGCAAGTAATGCAGAAACAAAATAAGGTGAGGGATGAATCCCACCGAAACCAGAATAGCCAACTAGGGAAGATCTTTCACTTTCGAAATGGCAAACAATATTGAACTCCAATAGGAATTCACAATACAAAGAAATAATCCAAATTGCATACCTACTACTACCTACATGCCATGCTTAAATACCCTTTGGAGAAACTTCCCGATGGTTTACAAAAATAGCTAACAACCCTATCTATGGAAACAATTAAATAAAAATGGGTCTAAGATATACTAAATCAATCAACCCATTAACAAAGGTTTGATTAAATATTTATTTTATGGCGGGAACATTACAATACACACATTACTCGAGTTGCTAGGAAATCAATACGCCTTGAACAAAGAGAAGGATAACTCTCACCAATGATAGAATTGAAGTTTGCACTCTTAGACAAAGGATCCATGATAGGTCCACATTAAGGTGTTGACTGCGCAAGAATAGAACACGTGAACAACAATGACCATTTTTCAAACAACAAAACATGAACATTGAAAGTAAACCTTTTTGGCAGTGCAAGATTGACAAAGTACCCAAGATACTCCTGTATCAGACTAAAAAATGATCCATAATATTGAATGGATACCAAATCTTCAAAAATAATAATAACTAGATACAAAATTATGACATTGTTATCAATATTTAATATGTGTTTCACAAGAGCTCAACTTTTTTTACGACAATGAATGAAACACTTAGCACTCATTGCATCTAAATGATGCTTATAAGATGATACACCAATTTTTTCCCCAAAAATCACCCTTTCCAATAGTACTCTAGCTCAAATAGATTCAACCACAAAGATTCTACTAAGATTAAACCCCCATTGATCCCAACATCAATGTGACAATTTATCTAAACAATATCTCCCATTTATTAATGAATAAGAAACTTTTAAATAACAAATCAATACATATTGCTGAACAAAAGGTAATGGAGTAAATAAATCATGTTTCTCGGAACTATCGTGGCATTGCACGATATAAAACGTGGTTAGTGGAATTCTAGGGATGATGACCTAACACGAATTCCCATTGGCTTTCTACTCTAACGGCTGCAATTGCAAATTTGTTGGATGCTTTGCTTGCAAAATCATTAGGTGAGTGTATCAGATCTCTCTACCTGGATTCTCTTTGTTTTGGTCCCTCATTGACTTCACATTTTTCCGTTTTGGTACTTTTCTCTGTTCATTTTTCCCATTAAGATCTGGGTATCAGATATAGATTTTGTCGGATATGTTTGTGGGAGTTTTGACTGTGGGATTTTAGTTGTCTGGAAATGATTAGAAGGTATGATAAAAAACTGTGGCAAGTGGTTGAAAAGTAGACTAAAATGGATATCAATACTGTGTGTCTTTTATGGTCGGACCATTGGATTTATCATGAATTTTGTTAGATACCGATTTTGGTCAGACCGATGTCGGTGCACTGTCAAATGTCTGGTTGAATTATCTCAATTGTTGTAATGTAATGGCGATGAAGATAGAACACATGGGTTGTTGATTTGAGGTCACTCCCAAGCTAAATATTAATTTAACATACGACACTTCTTGTTGGTTTATTCAAGGGTTTTTGTTTCCATTGATATGATATATTGATCAAATTTTGTACCCTGGGTTTTGTATCTTTTAATCAATATCAAATTAAAGCGTCGTGATCCAGGTTCAGATTCCCTTCCTTCAACGAGGGGGGGCAATGAATCTGACAGATAGTTGTGATGCTGCGATAAGATTCAAGATGAACCATGTTAGCAACTCTTAAGATTGTTTAATTATCATATCCAAGTAAAAGATATATATGCAGTTTAATTATCGTACGTGAATGCCAGAGGAATGGTAACTGTATCCGTTTTATATCTTCCAATCAGGTTACTTTTTGGCTGCGTTTAATTGCATATATATAACATGTAAACTGATCTGCATTTGCAGGTTTTGAGGAGAGACAATTGTTTAAGTGATGCGCAGACAGGCAGTGCCAAGGTCTGAATCACTGCTCACCAGAGCAGTGAACAAGGTTTTCGAATTTGTTCGCTTTGCAGAATTTGAAATACTTTTTGTGCTCTTCCTGCTGATTGCGTTCCTTATTTTCAAAGATATTGTGAGTTCTTAATAAGCTGCATTCCTTTTGGACCCATCGGCATATGAATTTCTGTTAATGAAATATATTTATTTTCTTTTAGCTTTAGGCAAAACAAGGCATGTGTAATTTTGAGAGGGCAATATCGTAAAGAGGCATTTCGATGTGTATTTCCAATTTATATATCAATGCAGCTCACCCGTGGAGTATGAGATAAGTTTTGACTTCTAGTTATTTTTGTTGTTTCAAACTTTCTGTAGTGCATCATTATGCAATGCCATTTTTTAGCAATCAGCAGTGCATTAACGTCAACTCATGTTTCATTAGGACCCATGTTTTATTAGTCATTGATTACTAAAGTTAGCTCTTGAAGATGGTCTCGATGTTAAAGAAAGACAACTGATTCTGGAAAATGATATTATTTTATGGTTCTTATTCTCGTTTGTTGGTTTGTAATTCCTTTTAGATTATGTCACATACATCTGAGAGTTCAAGCCCTTGTTATAACTTACTGGTAATTTTCTGAGGCATTGGGAATCCATTATATTTTGCAAGGGAGTTTCTGTGCTAAGTTGTTGGAAGTTTTTCCCTCACAGTTGTAATAGAGTTGCTTTAGTCTGCTTTAAGTTCACTATCTTGGAAGACCACATTGTCTAATTTTTTTCCTCTTATAGCATATTGTCTAGAGAGTACGGCATTCACATGCCCTTGAATTGCAAGACATTTACTTTTTTCTCTGTCTCTTTCATGCCCAATTAGTTTCTCTACAATGAAGATGCTTAGTGTGAGGATGATCTTGGTGGTCTTTTTCTACTATATGTAGTGTGACACTCAATACCAGATAAAAATCTTTTTCTGGAATTTAGCTTTGTGCAGGCAGTTTAGCATACTTTTATTACTTGGTTTCTTGTAACTGGATCCCAAACCATAAAAATGTACTGTTGAATGACTTACTTCTAAGATGAGGTTGCTCTGAGTCAAGTTAAAGCTTGCTTGCTCTAGTTATCCATAGCATTAAGACATAATTGTAATTTATAGAAATCTTCTGAAATGGCTGCATATTCTTGTTCCTGATATGGTTTTCTTGAGAAATTATCAAATACAATTCAAGTTATTATTCACATGAATGGCTCAGCTGTGGTATCTGCTGTATGCCAGATTTCAATGTGAAGAGTTGTTTTTATTATTTTGATACTTGGTGATGTGTAGATTCTCATCATCATCCTTGAATTAGTTTCATTTTAATATTGAGGTGGCAACCTCCTCAATTTTGTGGTGGTTGAAATTCTTATCATATGTTCTGAGGATGGTGGGTTGCTATGTTTTGCAGACCTCCAGGCCCGAGTACAATAAAATTCTTCTGAAGGATGGATGGAACTAGTCTTTTTCTATTCTAAGAGATGATTCTGGAGGTTTTAGATCAGATCTTCTATCTATTATTTGCAATATCAGGTATGGTTGTACTAAGTGTATATTCAATCTTGATAACTGTTCATGGTTGTGTATTTGTTCAAGATGCATGAAAATCTGATTTGATATTTGTATATTCAATCTTGATAACTGTTCATGGTTGTGTATTTGTTCAAGACGCATGAAAATCTGATTTGATATTTGAATTGTAAACATTGAACCCTTTTCTGTGTAGAGCTTAGCGCATGATCTTGTTCATGATTTTTATTTTGTCATTGTAGAAAATGTTTAGTGTTTGGAATATGAATGCCATTTTCCATCTCTTAGAATATATTACTTTGCCTTATCAATTATATTCCATTTATGACTTGTAACCACTTCACTTAAAACATTTATATTCTGAAGTTATATGAATCTGTTCCGAATTTTATTTTCATTCTTCTTCACTTTTGACCTTTTTGAATCCCATGGTTTTTAACTTTTTGTTGAAACTCCTCTGTTCTACTTTGCAGGAGGAAAACTGATTTAGTTATGATGCAAAGGGTTGGGTTTCGGAGTAATGTTATGGTTGAAACAAGCTTAAGAAATGCTTAATATTCAAGATTATATTTAATTTAAATTTTTCACGCTTTCTAGTAGAGCTGCTATGTGGGATGGGGAAGTGTAGCATTGAGGGAATTGTGATCTTATGTTTTCTTATAATTAAGATAAGAAATAAGCTGCAACATTATCAATCAATATACTAGGATGAAGCTTCTCAAATGAGATACATTTATTTTGTTCTACTGCATGTTTTCATTCTTCTTGGCTTGTTGCATGTTATTATGAAGAAGACTTCATTAAAGATAAAAAATGAAGATATCCAATTTTATGATAATAGGTAAAGAGGAAATGATCTCAGCATGTTCGGATGAGGAGGTTGTGCTTTCATTGGTGTATATCCATGTATGGTCTAGAGTTTAGGTTCAATTGTTTTTCTTCTTCATTTTACTTCTCACCAGTTTATTTCTAAGGGGAAAATTTATGTAAACAATATGCAGCTAATCACGTAAGCTTAATTTTATTCTATTTGAAGCAAAATTTGGTTTTAGTTTTGTTTTCTTGTTTTGTCTTGTAAGATCCAAATCAAGAGTCAGACTTAAACATCCATTTGATGGTCATCCACCAAAGTTATCTTTGATTTTCTTTTAATAAAGAGAGGGTATAGATATTTAAATAGTCTTGTAGATAAGTGATAGGATTGATACATGCTTTTGGTAAACTTCTGACCTTGTTGACATAGGAGTCTATTTTTGCCAATACTTGCTTAAGTTTCTAGGACGAGAGATGAACTTTTGGGGATGACAACATTTCATAAGTTTTTGGGGAGAGTAGTGGAAAGGAAGGGTGGACAACTAGACACACACATGCACATGCTTGTATGCTTCTGGACATGAATGCACCCATGCGCGCATGTACCCACAAATGTGCCTGCACTGGCATCCATACATGTGCATGCATGAATGCACAAGCACACTTCTCTGCATGTGCTCAAACCCACCAATGTATACCTAATATTACAATTCATGCAAAATGGACAAAGTAAAATAAATAAAACATTGAGAACACATGAGACAACTGATAATTGATAAGTTATAACAAATAAACAATGCCTATATGTTTGATTTTGATTCTGTTCTTCAGTTTGTTGCTTGTTTTTTCCTGGTTGGGCTGTATTGCTTTATCTTTCTGTTTTTTGTTATAAAGGGTTTCGGGGTCCCTTCAAAACCTGCTTTTACCGTAATCTAAAACAATGCCTATATGTTAATTTAAAATGAAAACCTTTTTGAGGTGTCAAAATATACGTCTTACATGTAATAGGTTTCAAATTTCATCTTTGAATATGGGACCTTAATTTGAAGATCTAGGTTGAAATTGGGATAGATAAAAGTCCCATGTTGGGAATGGAGTCCTTCTAAAATGTAGGCGATAATATTTCCTAAGTTGAAAATGTTTCACTATTGAATTTGGAGAAGATGCCTATTCATTGGCCAAGCTATGCCTTAAAATCTAATATGTGCACTGCTTGTGTAAATTGAGAAAGTTTACACATCTATTTCCTGTCAAAGAAAAAGTATGAACATGTCAATTGTGATTTTGAGGTATCACCAAGGATGATCAGCTGAAATCCAACCTGCACTATTGCTTCATGAATTGTTGGGGAAAGCTGCTGCTGTATGATTTATTCTCTCTATCTTCACTACCCATTTTGAAAATCTTATTTACAAAAACAATTTGATTTACTGGTAGGCAGGATATTAGCACAATCAATTGTGTTTCTTGTCCAACATAAGCAATTCTCAGAAAAAAGAAGATAATATCCTGAGAGGATTATTTCATTTTTGCAACTATAATATTGTATAACATACTGCTATAGAAATATCATGTCATCCATTGTTAATTTATATGCTAACAAGTAGCTGGCTTTTTACTGTATGTCAAATTATGTGATGTTTTATAATGATTTAATTGCATAATTTTTGAGTCAAACACATTTACCCAAAGAAATGACCTCACCAGAGGCAATTTATCAGTATAGAAGCGCATGTTGATCCACTTCATGGATATACTTCCTTTGGTGCTCCTAGGATGCATCCTAAAGCCCCTGGCTCACTCCTGTCCAACCCTGTTGAACCCCTTGCTCTTCCTTTGGCCTTCTTATGCTTTTGACATTAGCATCCCCCTTAAGACCCAAGCTACTGACATTAGTCTCGGTGATCTCAACTCCATGAGCTCTTTTGATCATCTCTATGCACTCCCTAAGTTCTTTGGAACTCCTTGAGCTCTCATTTACAACCGTGCATGCTCCTGAACTATGAATTGCACTCCTTCAGTGCATCGGGTCTCCTATAATCTCCCTTGTTGAACTTTGCAAACTTCTTGTGTAGCTTGGACCTGCGAGTCCTCTATTTACTATGCACACTCCTTGAATATACTGGACACTATTTGAAAAGCTTGGATCCTCTTTGGTCCTCTTGCCCCTCTTTGAATGCACTCCTAGTGAATGCCCAACATTCCTTGAACACTAGCACCCCATGTTGTGCTCCCCTATTTTGTAATCCCTTAAGCACCAATCTTTATTGGATAACTAGGTTCCCCAAGCTAGCATTATATCCATTCTTTGAGCTTTTATAGACTTGACCCCTGGTCTTCTGTCTTCATGACTCCGTTGGTGAAACCTGTTACTCATTCATCTAATGCATTCAGACAACTCCATGTACTCAAACTCAATCTTAGCTCAATGTATCCCCTTTGCTATGCACACCAACTTGAGCTTCAAGCCCTAGTTCCATGATCCAAACCAATCTCTTGGTCACTAAACTACTTTCAAACTTGGCTGTACTCCCGGAGCACTTTGCTTATGGATGATATCTTGATTTCGGTCACATACCACTACTCACCTTGGTCACCCTTATGGACTTACCTCATGTCTGGGCTCACCTTGAGCACTTCTTTGAAACCTTGTCCCAACAACCATGTTGGACCCAACTCTTAGGCCCTTGATATTTTTTATCCTAATTCAAATCCAACCTTCCAAATAACCTAGGCGTGCACCCAGGAAAACACCCCTTTTGCACCACTATTCATGGACATCTAACTTTTCAACACTTGCCAATAGAGGTCGCCCATCTTAAGTTCCAATTTTCCTACTTGGACAGCCCGTTGCACAGTTTCCTCCCTTGTAGGTACTAGGTACCGTGCTTCCCTAGCTTTTGGGACATGGATCACCAACTTATGGCCATCCCCAACATTAGCTCAGCTACTCCGCTTCACTAAGATAGGGGGCTTGAGTATAGATCCATGACCACCTAAAACCTCGCCACCTTGTGACAAGGTGGGGCTACTCTTGTTCACTCCTAAAATCCATCTGAAATCCTTGTCTTCTTGGAAGACTAGAGGAAAGGACTCCTCTGCTTCATCCCTCTTGATGGAGGATGGCTAGCTTGGACCACCCTGGCACTTTTGCTCCTTGGCTACTCCTCGAATCTGTCCCAGACGGGATCCTACAGCACAACTGTGTGACCCAGTCACAGCATTGCCCCCATGTAACAGTTTTTTGGTGGATTCTCAGGTAACGGTAGAATGACATTCCTGATTGGTCACCCACTCCACTTTCATACCTGAGCATTTTGCACTTGGTCATCAGCCCCAAAACCATCTCTGCTTACTTGGTTATGCCTAAGGCACTCCTCACACTTGGAGTCTCACCCTATGAATTGACAGCTGCTTGCATCCCCACTCTAAAACAGGCGACGTCCTGAATGTGGGACCTACCGACCTGAGTCTTGTCCTTCACAATATTAGAACCAGTTGAAGGGATCTGCAGATGCCTCTGTGGTCTGCGATTAAACTGTACTCCAACACCTTGCACCTCTTATGTTCTTGATCTACTTGATGCTGCCAGCATCCCAGATACTGCCTTCCATGCATGAATCCAATCCATGTCTAACTCTTTCTGTTAGTCCCTGACTCAGCAACATCCTGCAAGAACCCAGTCCCTGACTTTACCTGGGCTGGCCATCCCTCAAGGAACCCCTGAGAATTGTATCCCTGATACTTGCCCATCAACTCAGCCATTAGTGTACACAGATCAGGTCATAATCAGTCTTCCAGCCAAATTTAACCAGTTTTCTTACAAGGATGTAATGTCTTTCCAACTTTATGAAGCAGATCGGTAGAAGTAGTTGCTTGAGAGGTCATCAATTTAGAAACTTAGAATTTCTGAACTTCTGTTGAAATTTTTGGTTGCAATTGAAAGGGAAATCTTTAGACTTATCAAGACTCAGCCAAAAGCCAATCAATAGGAAGTGAGATTCTGCTAATTTCTCTTGCCACCTCTTCATTAGCTAGAACAAACAAATCTGTGTCATCCAGAGAAAGTATTTGAGAAAATGGCTTTGAATCTGTTCACAAAGGAGACCATTCCATTTCCTCCTCTCTGATGCCCCCAAGGTGCTTTGGGCTTATATTGTGATGATGATGAGGTACATGGAAGTTCGTTCACCTTGCCTTATACCATGGAAGCTTCTGAAATCTGCAGGCTTTATTAACCAGGATCGATAAGGTGGATGCATAAAGAACTCTGGTCATGGATAGCCTTGGTGATATTAAGGTTTGCTATCTTACTTTTGGTGTTGGAGGTTTTGGGAAAATGTATTTTTTTATATGTTGAAAAAGATGCCATCAAGAGTTTTTCCACCATGCTGAAACTGACTTTTTCTTTGGAAATGATGATGGAGATTGTTTGTTTCTAATTCCTCGACAATTTTATTCGATATAATAATATAGAAAGTGTTGTAGAATGATACAGGCTCAAAATCAGGAAGTGTCCCGAAATCTAGCTTTTGGGAATAAGAGTCAATAGAGTGCAGTTAACTCTTTGATTATTCTAATGTCATGACCTCCCAAAATGATTGATAAAACTCTGCCAGGAAGTTGTGAGGACCTGGAGCATTGTCACTCACCATGCATCAGAAAACAGATTGAGGTCCGCATCAGAAAACAGATCGAGGTCCACATGATTTACATCTAAGATGAGAGTCTCTTGGCATTTCAGCTAAGTTTCTGCCTGGGCATCTTTTTTATTCTTTACGTCTTACAATAGAAGAGTTCCAAAGAATCAAACCACTTCTTTACAGTTATCTTTGGCTTTGAGAGTTCAACTTCTTTCAGGCTGAAGATTCTGTTGATTTTATGACTTTCTTGCCACGTTAATGTGGTGGAAAAACTATTTTATGGTCTCTAACAAGGACACATTTTTTTCTTGTTTTTTTTAGTAGAAAACTACACTCAAGTGTCTCGTTTGGACTGGGCAACAAATGTTTTTCTTGTAGTAATAGAGCATCTGAGAGACCATCATGTTGGATTTCTTAATTGATGGATTCTATGCATAGATTGATGTTCTCTTTCTCTTCAAAAAATTAATTGAAAAAAGCACACATCCCAATCTTTGTCAGTCTCTAACGCATCACAACTTTTGCATAATATGTACCCCCAAGTTTCCTGGACAGGGATAGCGGGATGGGTTTCCAGGATGGCAATTTTTTCTGCCAATTTTGGGGACAGGAGGGGACGGCAAATGGGGGCGGCTATATAACAATAGGGAAAATTAATATATATAGAGAAATTTAAAATATTTATATGAAAATATAGATAAAGCATGTACTTATTCATAATAGAACCTTAAAATATAAGAATCAGCAGAATTCATATGCCAAATTTGTGTTACTTTGAGAGTCAAAGTCTAATTTGTTCTAGAAGTCAAAGTCAAAGTCCGCTAGGTGTCTCCAAGTCTCCGAGATGTTTCTGGGATGGGGACGGCTGAAAATATACCAATAACACATCTTTGGACCAATGATGAGATACAATTTTTACACTAAATTCGAAAATTATGCAATGTTATTATTTCAAAATCGAATAAAATATGGATATTTTTATGAGACTCCAGACATTTTTTATTCCTATGAATACTTTTGTCTGTACAGATGAGAATAACAGATAGCATATGGAAGCTTTTTGCTTTGAGGAAATTGATCAACTGCTCATGACTACTGCCATTAATGAGGCTCTCCAAGTCTATGTTGATCTTGTTTTTGCAGATGATGCTTATGGTGTGCATCATGCATGCTTCAGCTATCCCATTATCCTGTGCAATAAATTTATCATTGTGCTGAGCTCCTCTTTGAAGTCATCTGAATCAAGATTTGAAGCAATTGTTTCAGTCTCTTTGGCTCTACTAACTAATTTCTTTTCAGCTGTAGCTGACACCCTGCCAAGTAGTTATTCTAGTGTGCTTGGGAGACCTAGAAGTCAATTGTTTGTGTCAGCTCAGATGGCTGCAAGCCTTGGACTATCTTAACTGAGTACTATCCAGTTTGCAGGTTGCTTGATATTTGGAGATTTAGTTCTTCCAAATCAAGGATGTTGATATGCCCTAATGAGGCCATAACAAGCACACTGATATCCATTCCCTAGAATCGTTTATGGGTCAATCATGTGAACGGAGCTCCATATTAAAAAAAAGTTAAAAACTCTTTCATTATCTTACTGTTTGCACTTTTCATCTGTGTCACAAGATTCGCTGAATTTTCGGCTCCAGGTTCGAAATTCGGCGAACCTAAAAAATAAATAAAAAATTCGTATAAATTCGGCTCAAATTCGTCTTAGATTGCAGGTCATCATTAGCTCAAGCTTGTCATGTTTGTAATCGTGAGTGCAGGGTGCATGTCGTAGGTTACAAATCTTTGCTTTCCTGTCTACTTATAGGGAATTAACCTCAGCTTCCTGTCTGCTTTTAGCATCTCTTCAATGCCCTGCAACGAATGGAATCTGTGAAAACTTGGCTTCTTTCGTTCCTCTCCATCGACAATGGCATTTGCGCATTCACATCCATTCCTCTCCGTCCGCAGTTTGGGCATGATTATATTATATTTTAATGTTCGAAGATTATTTAATTTTACGTTTTGGTTAATAGTTTTAAATTTTTATTATGGAATGTTTAATGTTTTGAGATTATTTAACTTTAGATTTAGTTAATAGTTATAATTTTTGATTATTGAATGTTTTTTATTGATATTAATTTTATATTATTTATTAAATATTAAAACATGTTAATATTATTTTATATTATATAATCATAAATACCATATATTTATAATGAAACATGTCAGTACTTATATTTTATATATTATTTTATCAATTATTAAAATATATATTAATAAGAATAGCATATGCTTATATTTTTTTGAAAATTACATTAGGTGATTTTAATGTCGATTTTTTTGAATTTTTTTGACTTGTTGAACTTCATCCGAATTTCATAGTTGTTGAATTTGAACTTGAACCTTGTGATTAGCTTTCCATAGTGCAGCTCAAAAAGTTTAAACTCTTAGGGTGCTAAAAAATATGGTTAAAGCCTGTTACTCGGACATTTTAGAGGGAGGATTGATTATATTAATTCTAGAAAGAGAGATTAATTTTCAGCTAAACCAACTTTCTCTCTCCCCATACTTTTCTCTCTCCACGTACTAAAACTTTTAGAGAGAAGTTCGGGGTTTGAGTTTTAGTTTCACTCTCTCCTCAACATTTTCTCTCTCCTCGTACTTTTTTCTCTCCACGTACTCAAACTTTTGGAGAGAAGTACGGGTTTGGGTTTTCTCACTCAAATTTTCTCTCTCCACACTAAAATACTCTTTCACTACGTACTCCAACTTTTTGCCCTAATCCTAACCCAGACTTTCCAACCCAAAGTCCAACTTTCAAATAACTGCAGGTGGCAGAATTTTCAGCACGTTAATCCTCTGGAAAAGCATGCAACTCTGTTGCATTTCTTAGCAAACCATGGCATTCTAGAGAAACAAACAAGGCATGAGAACTATTTGGAAAATTGACTTCAATTTACCTGCAAGAATCCTAAAGATTGAGAATTGAAACTTAATCGTTTCACATGAAATCCCAAGAAGTGGCATCTACATCTACAGAATGGTGGGACGTTCTACATGAAGAAAGTTGTGCTAAGCTCCAGCAAAAATGATTGGTAAAGTTGTTCAAATGTCCTGACTTCAATTTACTTCCATAATGTAATTGACTTGAGCCATGACATTCCAATGGAAACATAGTCAAGGCACGTATACTATTTCTCTTGTGTGACCTGCGGCCCTGGAGGAAAATCGGCAATATCATCTGTAGAAACCATTTTTGAAATGTCTGATACAATGCGTTAATGCATTGTAAATTATGTGAGCATTTACCAAGTCAAAATTTCAACCCAGATGTGTGCTCGTATCTGTGATATGGTAGCTATGGCACAAATTATTAATACCACTCTAGCGATTTCAGAGCTAGACAAATAATCATTTTGGCAACATTCAAACAAGTTTTCTAATGTTTTTGATGAAGATGTACTTTATAAAATGTTTTTGAAGCTGGTCTAGTGTTGAATATTATCAGGAGGAATTAACTCTTTTGTATTAAGAATTTAGAGAGATTCGGGAAGAGTGGGTTTTAGGCAATTCTCATTACTTCTAAAATATTTAGAAGAACCATTGGAGAGTCAATGCTCTTAAAAGGAGAATGTGAAATAATCTACATCTTCTTAGCCTGCAATAGTACAATGAAAATATCAAAGTGCATGGAAACTACTTGACAAAATGCCAAATCTATGTGTACCCACATTTGTCTAGTAGAGCTACTGAATTGTTTGACGAAATGCCTCTATTGCATATGAGTTGTGTGCATTGTTTAGAAGAAGAGAAAATTGACATATGGTTGGAAAACATCAGATGGAAAAATGCTAGCATGAATCAACAAGTGAGTGAAGAGGAGTAATTCCTGAACTCCTGCAAGTTACTGCATAAAAAAGGCCTTGGGGGATATATCGATGATTATAGAAGGCATTCCTATTAGTGAATACACTCAAAATCTAGACATATCTTCCATTTTGGAATGCATAGAGGCAAAAATCAGCACCAAACTTGGCAGTACACAAAGTTCAGATGCTAGCATTATTACAAGATTGAGCAGTCTCTTAGCGCATTGGACTCCTGTACTCAAAACTTATCTGGTTATGTCATACAGTTGGATGAAGTTAAAAAGAGATATGAGCTATGCAAGTTGAAGATGCAGAGTTTAATCATCATTAAACACAAGACTTTGGCTCAGGTCATCAAATCATTTAGAGCGTACAAGGCAAACTTGACCCAGCTATTCACAACACCTATAGATCAAAGAATGAGTTTAGGGAATATCAGTGATCAAAGTCAATAGTTAGAAGTGTATTTGTATAAAGTTTTCGTAGAATTTTATTTATTTATTTTGTAAAAAGGTTAACTTTAGAATTAACTTTGGTTGGTTTTTCTAACTATAGTTAAGCTTTAAAAGTTAGAGTTGGTTACGAACCATCTTCGAAATAGTCCAAACTCTAACTTTTTGAGTAGTGACGAACTCGAAAGGTTAGTTATTCTAGAATAGCTACAAATTCCTGAAAATCAATGTAATAAGGGACTTTTTTGGACTTGGACACAGGGAACACTTATGCTCTAATAACAAAGCAATTTTTGGAAAGTGTGTACAATTGTTGTTTTTGTAATCAGTTATTTCTTACTTTCTTGGTGCAAGGAAATAAATGAAGTACATTTGGCGTTCTTTCTAAGGAATTTGAATGGTTGGAGTGTTGATTCATTTATGAGTATTTTTATGGTATGGTGTGAGTATTCATGAATGGTTGAATTAGCATTGTGTTAGTGATAGTTCTCAAGTGTAGTCCTTGATTGCTCTTATTAATAGATTACATCATTTTTACGAAAACATTGAAGGCGTGTGGTGCATTCGCTATCAATGGTTTTCCTTTTTATTTTCTAAGTTCTATTTCTCTTTATTGAAAAAGCACAAATTTTATCTTACAAGGGAGTTGCCCCTCTAAACGTAGAGGAAGGCCGGATATCAAGGGCCTATCCAACTGTTGGAGACATCAATTTGCCACATACTCCATTGGGCTAAATCGTATATTTTCAAGGTAACAAATCTGTTCGCCAACAAAGCCCTAGAAAGAATAGTTCTGTCAAATCCTAGTGTTGAGCTTTTCTGAAAAACAGGAACAAAAGCAATGAGAACGTCTGAAAGTCAACAGCCTTCAAAACCCTAGAAGACACCAAACTGATACAAGAGAAAAAGGGCTGCAAGCCCGAGTAGGCATCCAAGCAGCTTTGAAATTAGGAAGAATGACATAAAATAGGTATGGCACCATAATGGCCTTGTAATATGCTGAAAAGTAAACCTAGCCTGCTGTTGAATGCTGCAACAATGAATGGAATGGGAAACAATGACGTAATTTTAAGACAATGTTTAATAAAATATTTTATTTCCCCCCTCATAATTAATCTGAACTTAACAAACACTTAAAAATAATATTATTCATCTATAAATATAAAATAATTTAGATATTAATTATATGTTTTTACTTATTTTTGATAAAATTTTATTAAAAAGTATTCTTTTTTAATAATGTAGTATGCATACTTGATTTATAGTACCGTGTTTGTGAACAGAATTCTGTCCATATAGTCCACGGATTGTTGGACTTTTTTTCTTTTCCCCTTGGATCATAGAAGACTTTAACTCAGCACCATTTAGGTGCTTACAAAATGAACTTATTAAATCAAATGCCCTTTAACAAATAGTTATTCTTCTTTTCTGATGAAAATGGTGAAACTGTCTTGTCACACTTCAATTGCAAGAATATAATTAGTCCGTTTTAATGAAAAAAGTAACTGAGGTAATCATTCATGATTTTAAGATTCCTGTATAAATTAAGTCACAATTCTGTATATGTAAATGTAGTACACCCATAATTGTTCACATTCTTCCAAACTGTTATTAGTTTAAACAACTCGATAATGTGATTAATTTAAACTCAGATAATCACTCACTAAGGTGAGCAAAACATAAAGGTCAGCCCAAAAATATGATTAGATAATAATAGTGTGATACGTTCGCCAACAATGGATACACTGGCTATATTAGGACAAAAATAATATTACACATCAACACAAGTGCACGGTATTGCACATCATCACAGTATCACAAAGTGCATGAGATAAACAAAGGAAACAAAAGCCACCACCAAGATTATTCACAAAGAAAGAGGAAAATATAGCACATCACAATATGTGCAAAATGGAAGTATGCTATTGAATGCCAGGCTAAGCCACTTCAAAAGGGTAGCTTTCGCCTGCCTTATAGATA
This sequence comes from Cupressus sempervirens, assembly GCA_028749045.1. Lineage (NCBI taxonomy): Eukaryota > Viridiplantae > Streptophyta > Pinopsida > Cupressales > Cupressaceae > Cupressus > Cupressus sempervirens. The sequence goes on along the minus strand of CM053787.1, from coordinate 1,006,145,438 downwards.
GGATAATTGGGCTATGTTAACACTTCAGTCTTATATAGGTTGAGAATTATAAATTGAAGATATTGTCAAATTATCAAGTAGCCTATAGCACTATAAATTAGCTGCTTCTCATTGTTAGGTTATAAGTTGTATAGCATAATTAGGTTATGGTTGCACTTTAATCTATTTAGATAATATAAATTATAGTAATCCTCAAATAGTTGAAAAGATTAATTGCACTAAAAATTAGCTGCATGATACCATTGCATTGTTAGGTTGTAAATTTTCTACTAACTAGTTTCCATCTTATGTTTATGCATACATTTTTAGGGCTTATTACCATAGATTATTTAAGGTCCCTTTCCACTTGATCATAGGTATACATATGAACACATGAAGATTGTAACAACCACTTATCCATGGTCTAATTTAACAAGTAACATACTTGAGAAGTTTAGTTATTACTTCAATTTCATAGGAAGACAGTTATAACAGGCATATTCTTGTGAAAGAGATTTACCGCTAAAAATGGTTAAACAAATTTTTTTAACTAAGAACTTAAAAACACCTTCAAGGAATTTACTATAGAAATTTAAATTCACATACCAGGAAATTTGAACCGATAAATCATTGTAAGAAGGCTTCTGCAATTACCTAGATTAGTCCACAAATACCACTATAACAAAATCATATAATGACTACCATCGAATACCACAATATCAAAATCAAATGACGATTATTATTAAAAACCACTAAATAAAATTAGGACATCACAAACCACTGTATCAATTAGGGCATCGATTACCATTGGATCATTTAGGGCTTCTGCTACCACTGTATCACTTAGGGCTTCAATCTTCATTGGATCATTTAGGGCATTAGATACAATTGTATCAAATTAGGGCTTCAGATACCATGAAATCTATTAGGGCTTTAGATACCACTGTATCATTCCTTTCCTTCTAATTGCTTAACTGTGGTAGTAACTCAAGATTAGAAAATATGCTCATATTTATTGTTCATATAAATGTAAGTCAATTCATAAATCTATCTCTCGCATCTAAGTGTAAAATAACTGTAATGATGAAATAACTCAATTAATCTTACCTTCATCTTGCATATACATTATAAAAGTTAAAATATTTGTTTATAGTAACCAATGGAATATATAGCTTATCTGTGTCTGTGGTATGTCCAACAACTTGGGAAGAGGTGAAACGTTGTGAAGGGCTTAACCAACCAACCTTGGACCATAACATATCCCCACACATTCTCTAAGGAGAAAGACCCTCCCTATCTAGAATAGACAGGGACCACATTGTCATCAGTTGAGCAACCTGGTATCCAACCATACCCCTTGACTTGATAGCAGGAGATTACATTAAACAAAATCATGCACGACTTATTAAATAATTCATATTAAAATGATAAACATTGTATGCCATATATGATTCTGTTTTTTTGATATTGCAGATTTCTCTCTCACCTCTCCACCCTTTTCCTTGGCTTTACAACCGGGTGAGTCTCAGGTGTTCGGAATCCCAGAGCAACAACTCTATCAATTATTTAGGAAGATTTCATACCTCCAACATTTCACAATCTATGATTATGTGAATATGTTTTTTTAAGATTTCAGAATTTGATTGTTTAATTCTAATATCCATTGGCATAAGGATTATGGATCCAAACTATGTTTTTTTTGGCTTTCACTTGCCATGCATAGGGCTGAATTAGAGATGTTTAATTTGTAAATTCAAACAAGATATCAAACTAGATATCATCATGATGAATGCTGAAACTTGTTGGTAAGAATTCGAAGTTGTCTGAAAACTTGCAAATTGATTTGAAATCAGCTACTGTCCAGTTGCTTGAAGACGTTACAGTAATGCATATGATCTTTTATTCGTAGGCAGTAATACTTGTGCGATAGGGTGAATACAACAAGTTGCTTGAATAGTGAGGAGTTCGGGTGTGAATATAGTATCCGTCTACTACACTCGGCTTCAAATAACACTCACGAATTTCTAGAAGAAAGTCTGATTGGTATGAAATTGTGAGAAGAAGAATGCCAATTCATATCTGCAGAGGAAGTCATCTCATGAAATATAAGTACGGGTATTATAGTAAGGTGGAATTTAATACTGAAAGACATAGCCCAAGTAGAGTAGTCGGTTGTTTTGAAAAGGATCCTTGCCCTCTTCTCACAACTTCCATAGACAATATTACAGGTATCGACAATAGGTAAATGAGGAGTACTCGGGTATGGAGCCAAGAAGTTTGAAACTCAAAACATGAAGTCGTCGGGAGAAAAGAATAAGTATCTTCGTCTGCCTCCCTCACAACTTCCATTTAAAGAGCCAAATCATGACTTCTTGGCTCCCATCGGTTATCAAGAAAGCCATTTGAATACATCCTAAATTCAAATTTAAAAAAGAGAGAAATAAAAAGGGAAAAGAAAATAAAAAGGTTGGAAGAAAAGTTGGAAAGATTATTATAAGACAATTCGAATTGCCAAATATTAAATTGATTTATCATGCCAAGTGTTAATAGATTAAAAGAAAGAATACTAAAATGAAAAGAATAGAATTGGAAGATTATAGTTCAAATATTATAATAATTTGAATGTTATTATAATTCAAATATTATTATGGTCTTATATTTATATATGTACATGCAAACATCACTTAATATTAAATTATTAAATATAATGGTGCCAAATCATTTTATATCTATATGCACATCTATAGACATATAATATGATGAAAGATTATTTAATTTCTTTTGAGGTACGTTTTATAATTCAATTATTCTGATTAAATTATTTATTTAAATAGCACATGTGGGTCCCACATATGTATCCTGTTTTCGAGTTGTCAAATATTAAATTGATTTATCATGCCAAGTGTTAATAGATTAAAAGAAAGAATACTAAAATGGAAAGAATATAATTGGAAGATTATAGTTCAAGTATTATAATAATTTGAATGTTATTATAATTCAAATATTATTATGATCTTATATTTATATATGTACATGCAAACATCACTTAATATATAATTATTAAAATATAATGGTGCCAAATCATTTTATATTTATATGCACGTCTATAGACATATAATATGATGAAAGATTATTTAACTTCTTTTGAGGTACGTTTTATAATTCAATTATTTTGATTAAATTATTTATTTAAATAGCTCATGTGGGTCCCACATATGTATCCTGTTTTCGAGTTGCTAGGTCCTCAACCCATCTGCCCAGTGATGGTGATGCTCCTGTGCCCATTTCTTTTTTGACAATGCTTCCACCCCTTAGACGTGTTTCTTGCAAGTAGATTCTTTGTAATTAAATCCTATTATCATAACAAGTTATAAATAATCATGATGGCTAACCGCCCATTCAATTTCATGAATTCATGATAAATAATTATAACGACTAACCATCTTATCATTTCATATGATTATAACCAATTTAACTGTCAACTGACTTCATGTGAACCTTAATGACTATATTTTAAATTAGGTCAAAAATTGGGATGTAACAAACATGTTGCACTTGCCCTCAATTTTAGGAACTTTTTCTTTGTTTATATTGCTAAGAACTTATAAAGCTCATTTGTAAAAGAGTTTCAAGTTGGGCACATTAAAAATTGAGTCTCACACCCCTTCACAACCTAACACTTACTATATTTTCAACATCCAATAGTTCAAAAACTTGATGTATGTACACTTCTAAGCCCACATCTTTGTCCAATCGCTTGTTATGCCAAAATGAGAAACTTAGTATTTTCCTCCTTTTTTCAACATATACGACTTGCAAGACCACTAGAGCAACAAGGCAACAAAACATAGATTGAAAATAGTCCTTGTAAGGTTTATGTATATGATTGTAAACAAGGCATTTAAAGTGAAAATAGGTAAGACTATCACTACATCAAATCTTCCATGTATTTTGTTTAAATAATCTAAATGGGCATTTACAATCCAACATGAGCTAGAAGAAGAAGGATTAATCATATTGTAGTGTAAATAAATTATATACACAATGATGAGGTTAAATAACAAGGTGATTGTGGAATACCTTATCTAGTGGAGTAATTTGTGGAGAAAAAATATACATGAGAAGAAAAAAGTTTCATGTAGAAGCATATTCAATTGGTTAGGGCAAAGGATGGTGTTTCTCTGAAGAAGATGACATATTATTCCCTTAGTCTATTTTATTCAATGATTTAATTGGGATTCGGAAGTGAGCTTAGTTGAACTATGTAATATATGGGAGGTAATGGTCTTTTTTTTTTTTTACATCATATTGCACAACATTGCAAGATTGTGGAGATTTCCTCACTGAAATGGTTCAATTTGATATTCAATGTTTTACTTCCATTTTGTTCATTTTATGTGGACATGTTTTATTCCATTTCTATGTTCAATTTATTAATGTTGTTTCACTCATGCAAATGTCTCGAGATCCATATATTGCTATATTTCTTCTCTTATGCTATAATAATTTTATCACATAACCACCATGATTTAGAAGTGCAAAATAATATTGTAGGCTACATTTCAGATGAAGATCCAACACATTTTTTGGAATTATGAAAATTTGGAGGAATTAGTGAAGAAAGACATGTGGGAGATTGTTTTGTATCTTATTGGTTAAGTAGGTTATGCTATTTCTCATTGGATTGGTTTAGATGTGGATAAAAGAAGATGCAATATAGTTGGTCTTTGGAGCATTGTAATGACTTTTATCTTGTTTGTCTTGAGTGGGATGATTCATGAACTACTTGTTTATGTTTGTAATGGGCACCCCTGGATGTCCCAAAAAACTAAACCAAATTGCTGAAAGGAATTATGTCAAACAGTTTGCATTCAACTTCTTAAAACCCCTTATAACTCCGAAAATCAAACGTTTATTTGTTTGTTGTGTTTCGTGCATGGAATTGGTATCATACAACATAAACAAGAAAGAAACTACAATAATATGCAAAGTGGAAATGAACGGCTGCTGATAAAATGTTATTTTCAGAATTCATAAAACCAAATACATGGCAGATTTATCAACTCACTAATTACTTTAGCAATATTGTCATAATACTCCAGCCCATGCTTACGAACTTGCTGCTATAATACTTTGTCTTCCAATCAGTCCACTACCTTCATAATACCATTCCCTCCAAGCGGCATAAGCGTCAGACAAGTAGTGAAGAAGATATGAGCAAAATATCAAATCTGCCTGTAGCCAGAAATGCAACTAAATTGCCTGATAATGAAGCCAATAAGAAGAAATTCCAAAGGCCAAACCCCAAGGGAATGACATATAGAATGTTACAAGAGAGGATAGATGTCCTCAAATGCCAAGAACAAAGCTGCAATTCACACACCAATTTCTTCTCATATTCAACCTGTCTAATGAAGCCACAAATGCTTCCTTTTATTCTATTCCCACAGGTCCGCTCAACTCATATGGGCAATGTGGGATAAAAGATGTGTAATATAAAACATATATTAAAATACCCCTTATGTCTCCCTTGGGTACACATCACCATAAAATAAATATTAAAGTAACACTTTAATATTTTACAATTAAATTAGACGTTACTTTAATAAAACTTCAGGCATTAAAATGTATTAGCAATCAGACTCCGAATAATGCGAGTGATAGCTCATCGGAAAGCTCTCACCGAGGAGTATCGAATCCAATCACCAAAATTGACTTGCACTGTGTCCTGCCGACTTACTAAAAATAGTAAGTATGCCTGAAACTGAGTAAATCAACTTTGTTTTGGCCCAAACTGGAAATGACTAGGCCAAAACACTCCAAGATCCCATTAAACCCTTCGTTAGCCCTCGGAACCATGTAGAACAAGGCTAATGCACACACACTTGGTCAACTGCTAAAATGGGGACATTACAGTCCGCCCCCCTTGAAATTGCTTGTCCTCAAGCAATCTCAGTCCAGCCTGCTGAATAACCTGCTCACTCTCCCATGTAGAATCTTCCTCCGGCAGGTCTTTCCATCTGACCAAATACTCCTTCACTATCCTGTTTCTAAGCTTCCTCTCTCTGGTATCCAGAATAGCCTCAGGTACTAACACAAGCTTCCCCTCCTCATCCAAAGGGGGTAAATCTACAGAAGGCACTACACTCTGACCAATGGCTTTCTTAAGCCTAGACACATGAAACACATTGTGCACTCGATTGCCCTCTGGAAGCTCAAGCTCATAGGCGACTTTGCCCACTTTGTGAATCACCCTGTAGGGACCATAAAATCTAGGTTTCAACTTTTCAGCTTCGCTCTTCTTGAGCGATGACTATCTATATGGTTGTAGCCTCAAGTAAACCACATCCCCTACCTCGAAGCTACGCTCTATTCGGTGCTGATCAACATACAATTTCTGTTGATTCTGGGCCTGTTGTATATTCTCTTTGAGCACTTTCAGGATGTCTTGACTATCCTGCAATAAGTTTTTGGCTTTGGGCACTCTACTGTCCCCCAAAACTAAATCCATGAAGCTAGGTGCTTCATAACCATAGAGTGCCATGAAAGGAGTCATCTTGATGGACATATGATAAGTGGTATTATAACAATACTCTCCCATATGCAACCATCTGATCCAAGCCTTTTGTTGTGTAGTTACATAGTTCCTCAAATATCCTTCCGCCCATTTATTCACAATCTCTGTTTGCCCATCTGTTTGCGGATGATAACTAGTGCTAGGTGTAAGATCTGTACCACACAACCTAAACAACTCTTGCCAAAAAACACTCATAAACTTACTATCCCGGTCGCTGACAATGAATCTGGGCGGCCCATGTAACCTGAATATCTCTTTAAAGAAAAGATCTGCCACTTGTGCTGCTGTGTAAGTGGACGGAATAGCAAAGAAGTGAGCAAACTTCGTCAAGTGGTCCACCACCACATAGATGCAATCCCTTCCCTGCACTCGTGGTAAACTAGTGATGAAGTCCATCGAAATACTTTCCCATTTCCTATCAGGAATGGGCAAGGGCTGTAATGAACCTGCAGGAAATGTGTGCTCTCCCTTATTCTGTTGACAAACCACACACTCTCTGACATACCTCTGAACATCATCCTTGAGCCCTTTCCATGAAAACCGCTCTCGGATTTGCCTGTAGGTCTTGAAGACCCCCGGATGTCCAGCTGTGGGTGCATCATGAAATGCCTTCAGTATCGCCTCTCTCAAATGTGATGACGGAATCAAATAAACCCTGTCCTGAACTCTGATCAATCCATCTATCACCTCATAGCGATCATCCTGTATGGTACCTGAAATCAATCCAGAAGCCCAAGCATCTTTGACATACTCTGCTATAATCTGATCTCTCCAATCTCCTGAAATCTCTGCCAGAGCACATAAGTGAGGTCTCCGAGATAAGGCATCAGCCACCACATTTTTCTTACCTTTGACAAACTCTATGTCAAAGTCATAAGCTTGCAATTTAGTTACCCATTTTTGTTGCCGGTCATTAAGATCACGCTAGCTCATGAAGTATTTAATACTGTTGTGATCAGTCTTGATCACAAAATGTCCACCTACCAAATATGATCACCAACATCTCCCGGTCATAGACAGAATAACTTTTCTCCACTCCTCGGAGCTTCCTACTCTCGAATGCAATGGGATGCTTCTCCTGCATCAATACTGCTCCAATCCCATCACCTAATGCATCACAATGAAGCTCAAAAGGCTTCGTGAAATCCGGTAGAGCTAGAACTGGACATGAAGACATTACCTGCTTGAAATGCTCAAAACACCTTTGTGCTGCCCCTGTCCACACAAAGGCTCCTTTCCTGGTAAGATCTGTCAAGGGTGTAGCAATCTGTGAGAATCCCTTAACAAACCTCCTATAAAAACCACATAAACCAAAGAATCCCTTAAGCTGTGTAAGGTTTGTGGGAGTAGGCCACTCTACAATAGCTCTAATCTTTTCGGGATCAACCCGAACGCCATCTGCACTAATGATATGGCCCAGGTAAAGGAGCTCAGTCATGCCAAACTCACATTTAGATTCCTTGGCATACAATGACTCTCTCTTCAGAATAGATAACACCTCCTCCAGATGATGTAAGTGCTCCTCCCAAGTCTTTCTGAAGACCAAGATGTCATCAAAGAAGATCAAGACAAATCTCCTCAGCTGCTTCCTGAATACCTGGTTCATACAACTTTGAAATGTAGTATGTGCATTGGTTAGACCAAATGGCATAACCATGAACTCAAAGTGGCCATAGTGACATCGGAAGGCTGTTTTCTCAATGTCCTTTGCTCTCATCTTGATCTGATGGTATCCGGATCACAAATCAATTTTGGTGAAGAAGCATGCCCCATGCAACTCATCAATCAGCTCATCAATCCTAGGAATGGGATACCTGTTTTTAATTGTTTTCTTATTCAGTGCCCTGTAATCGATGCACATGCGCATCGTCCCATCCTTCTTCTTTACCAATACTACTGCTGAAGCAAAGGGGCTCTTACTGGGCCTGATATGCCCCATCTCCAACAAATCCTTAATCGCCTTCTCTATCTCATCCTTGTGTTTCTTAGGATGACGATAGGGAGTAATCATAACTAGTTTGGCTCCCTCCTCGAGCTCAATAACATGTTCCATCCCTCTGTCAGGAGGAACCCCATGAGGAATATCGCTAAATACTTTAGTGTGTCTATCAAGTATCTTCTGGACATCTAGTGGATGACTCTTTTCTTGTGGCTCTGGTGAAGTTGGCATAATGTGGCACTCTGCCGCCCACTCTGTCATCATGACAAAAAAGTCTCTGCATTCTCCTCAAGGACACTACTCTGCAACCTCCATCTGAAAGCCCTCTAAGTACCACAGTTCTACCCTCATGCTGGAATCTCATCTCCAATTTCACTAGATTGAGTGTGAACTCAACTAGTGAAGCCATCCATATCATGCCGAGGATGACATCATAATCTCCCATGTCCACAACATAGAACTCATCCTCCAACTCGTAGCCATCTCCAAACCTGATGCGAAGATTAGATATCTTTCGAGTGCATAATAACTTATCACCGTTAGCCACCATGACTCTAAACCCATCATACTCCTCTGTCTGTAACCCTCTCCTGGCTACCAACTGTGCATCTATGAAGTTATGTGTAGCCCCAGTGTCAATAAGAGATATCACTTTCTACCCCTGGATAGTACCCCTGACCTTAAATGTGATTGCCTTTTGGGCCCCTGTCAAGCGTGCCAACGATCTATCATCCTTAGGAATGTTGCTCTCCTCTATAGTGTTACCCTCATCTGAATCAGAGTGCTGATCCTCCCCTTCTGACTCTGACTCTTCTGCTGAAAAATACTCCATTTGATTTGCCTTAGCCTTGAGAGAACATTTATGAGATAAGTCCCAAGGCTCTCTACAATGGAAGCACAGCTTCTTCTTTCGAAGTTCATTCAAGGTTTCATTGTCTAGTCCTTTTGATCCTTCTTTGAGTTTGCTATACTCTTTCTGAAACGATTTTTTTGTCTTTGTCCTTGCGGTAGGAAGAATCTATTGAATGGTTTTTTCCTTTGTATACCGAAGGGGCTAAATCTCGTGCCTTTTTAGTTGCTTCAGCTAACGTGAGTGGATCATGTCCCTTCACCCAACCTCGTAATGGATCAGTAAGACCATCACAAAATAACACCACCAATCTCCTAGGAGAGATATCAGTAACAAGTACAGACAAGCGCTGAAACTCGGCAATGTAAGCATCCACAGAACCTGACTGTTTTAACTGTGCTAGCTCCTTGAAATGTAACTCGGGATCCTTAGTGTCAAATCTCCCAATCAATGTTTTGGTGAATTCCTCATAGGATGTAATCTGATTATGCCCCAAAGTCACCATGCCATGATGCCACCATTCATGTGCAATGCCATCCAAGTGCATAGCCGCATACTTGATAGCCTCCTCCTCAGGCATAGGATTTAGCTGCAAGTATGTATCTACCTTCTGCACCCAAGCTCGTGCAGTCATCTTCCCTGAAGCATCATAATAAGGTAAAGAAAGTTTTCCAACTTTCTTCCTCAGCTCAAAGTTTTGATTCCTCTCTCCTGCTTTAGGCATGTGTGTCATCCTCAAGTCCATATAATCTCTAAGAGAAATATCTGCCCGAAACTCTGGTCCACTAGCCTCCCAGTCCCTCCTGAACTGATCCTGTAACTCGGTAATCTGCGGTTCGTTTACTGGTTGAACCGAATCTCTGGGTGGGAAAGTGGGTAGAAGAGGTCTCGAGCTCGTAGTCCGTGCTGGGCGTGCAACGTGTCTAAAGTTATCAGCCTCATTCCCGTTGTTGCCGTGTCCATTATTACCATTAATGTTATTCTCAGGACCATTGTCGTTGCCTTGGCCTTCATGGTTATTGTTTCTCCCATTGTTATTGTTTCCCTCGTTGTTATTGTTCCTGTTGTTGGCATCACCTGGATTAATATTGACACCCATCTGTCTAGCCATGAGCTGCAACATCATGTCCATTCGCCTATTCTGCTCCTGCTGCATACGCTGCCCCTGGTCTAATGTATCCAGTAACTGTCGGAACAGTACCTCCCCCTGATCTGGACCAGCATTTCTGCCTCTGCCTAATCTTGTATTCCTGTCATCTCGATCACCCATATTATTGTCATGATCACAGAATATCTCCTTTGTGTCTGTATGGTTGGATTCAATGTCCCCTTGCACGGATGTACTAGACTGTTTTCTTTGCAAGTCTGAAATCCTATTTTGTCTTGCTCTGGTATCGTGGAAATTATAAGACCCCTATTGCATGCCCAAACATAAATGCTTAGCCCGTGTTTTTATTTATTTTTGATTTTAGTGTTTTGACATTTTGTCAAACACCTTTTCCCTCTATCCGGCTGTTCCAAATTCCCTATAAGACCTCCATAGGATGGCATGACTTATAGCTTTGATACCACTGTAATGGGCACCCCTGGATGTCCCAAAAAACTAAACCAAATTGCTGAAAGGAATTATGTCAAATAGTTTGCATTCAACTTCTTAAAACCCCTTATAACTCCGGAAATCAAATGTTTATTTGTTTGTTGTGTTTCGTGCATGGAATTGGTATCATACAACATAAACAAGAAAGAAACTACAATAATATGCAAAGTGGAAATGAACGGCTGCTAATAAAATGTTATTTTCAGAATTCATAAAACCAAATACATGGCAGATTTATCAACTCACTAATTACTTCAGCAATATTGTCATAATACTCCAACCCATGCTTACGAACTTGCTGCTACAATACTTTGTCCTCCAATCAGTCCACTACCTTCATAATACCATTCCCTCCAAGCGACATAAGCGTCAGACAAGTAGTGAAGAAGATATGAGCAAAATATCAAATCTGCCTGTAGCCGAAAATGCAACTAAACTGCTTGATAATGAAGCCAATAAGAAGAAATTCCAAAGGCCAAACCCCAAGGGAATGACGTCTAGAATGTTACAAGAGAGGATAGATGTCTTCAAATGCCAAGAACAAAGCTGCAATTCACACACCAATTTCTTCTCATATTCAACCTGTCTAATGAAGCCACAAATGCTTCCTTTTATTCTATTCCCACGGGTCCGCTCAACTCATATGGGCAATGTGGGATAAAAGATGTGTAATATAAAACATATATTTAAATACCCCTTATGTCTCCCTTGGGTACACATTGCCATAAAATAAATATTAAAGTAACACTTTAATATTTTACAATTAAATTAGACGTTACTTTAATAAAACTTCAGACATTAAAATGTATTAGCAATCGGACTCCGAATAATGCGAGTGATAGCTCATCAGAAAGCTCTCACCGAGGAGTATCGAATCCAATCACCAAAATTGACTTGCACTGTGTCTTGCCGACTTACTAAAAATAGTAAGTATGCCTGAAACTGAGTAAATCAACTTCGTTTTGGCCCAAACTGGAAATGACTAGGCCAAAACACTCCAAGATCCCATTAAACCCTTCGTTAGCCCTCATGACCATGTAGAACAAGGCTAACGCACACACACTTGGTCAACTGCTAAAATGGGGACATTACAATGTTACCTTTACTAGGCTTTAGAGCTCTTTCAACTCTTTGATATTTGGTTGATTCATTAATTAGAATATATATATCATTTCTTGTTTCAATTTATAAATGTTACCGATTAAATATTGTAATACTCTGCTTGGGAACCCTTAGAAATAAGGATAAAATATGCACTATCTTTTTTTAAGAAGCTACATAACAAAACATCTCAAACATTAAATCATGAACATAAGATAAGGAACATGGTATACATTCACATGTTCTTTAACATAAGTGGAAGCTTTAATGCACTTCCAAAGCTTCCTAAACCACTAACCAACTCAATTAATCAAAATGCTTTTTACTTTTCAGTCCAAATACAAATTCCTAAACTGATTAATCGAGTACGTGCATTTGCCTCTTTAAATGACATTCTAACCCAACTAATTAAACATCCATAAGTGACCCTCGAGAATTCAAGCCTTAAGCATGCAAATCGAGCCCAACTCAAGACGGTCTTGACCTTGAAACTGGGCAGAGACACCAATGATCAAATAGAGATGTTGGGATAGATGCCTAGATGTCAATCGACAAGGACGTGGATTGACAACTGACATACTTCCATTCTGAAATGTCCCAGTCCAGAGGGTCATAGACGACAAATTTGAGATAGAGTTGGCGATCGACGAAGTAGCAAACTGTTAGCCCAAATGTGTCTCAACCTAGACAGTTGCAAACGATGACCCCCCGATGGAGACAAATTAGACATAGACGTCGATTTGGAAAATTGGGTCCAGACGCTCAAAATGATGAGTCTGTCCTACGGTGACTCCAATATACGATTGCAAAACAACCAACTCCACACCGGGGAGTATTGGATACTTAAATATCGAGGCAATGCACGCTCGATTACAACATAGTACAAAAATGATACAAAGGAAAATGAATGAGCAAGAATGAAAAACACAGGGTCCAAGGCATATGCCAATGCCATACCTCGTCCTCGTACTCCGATCCCCAAGAGTGGTATAGTTAGGAACACCACCCGGCCACGTGGAACTCACATGCCCTCCTCGCCCGCATGCCCTCCTCATCGTGTTTGTAGAGATAGAAACCCGTCCACAATCACAAAGAACAAGCATACAAAAGGCTAACACACATACCAATAGTGCATGACTCACGGGCGAGAAAACATTTCAAGTGGATTACAATGCAAGTCTCATATCATCGGCTCTAGAGCTTTGCTGATTCCTTCAATGATCGTTACAAATATTCTTACTTGGCTTATTGTTCCCCTATGGAGGTTGCAGGTTCAGGGTTTGATCACAGGTCTCGTTGTTGGTACATCAAGGTCTCTACTCTCTTGGGTTCAATTGGTATTAGTTTGGATCGTCTTCCCCCCTTCTACTTTTCTTTGGACACTCCAACTCATCTTCTTCCACCTCAACGAGAGTTGAATGAGCATGTTAGACTTGACATCTATAGACATTATGTTATCATGACCTGGAAGAATCTCCCAGGTGGGCTCTGTCCGCGCATGACCTTCTAAGCTGAGCACTTTCTTGATACCTAGGATAGGATAATCTTACGTCCCTGGTACCTCACTCGTCGTTGGACTCATGCTCTTCGCATCTCCTTGGGATCTTTTAGGGTGGGTTCTCACTGATTACATATTCAGACTGATCACCAGATTGGTAGGGAGGACATGATCTGTCGGCTTGTCACCTCGGGGAGGTCGAGACCGAGTCTCACTTTATTTTTTGTTGTCCCATTTACTATGAGATCTGAGGAGATTTTATTGTTTGTTTAGAGAGTGTCAATCTCTTACCTCATTCTTCAGGTATATTGACCAACACTATCTTGCACTCTATCTTCAGGAGACCATGTAGCTTTGCGAGCACACCAGCTCCAACTTTTCTCGGCATCGACCCATACACAGCTCATCACCTCTTTCTTTAGTCTTATAGTTCCTGCTCGAAGATTGAAGCGGTCTCTCTGTACTATCTCGATTCACACCAGATTTGTGAGACCTCGCAGAGATTACACTCGACAACGTCCCTCTAGTAGACCTCAGAGGCAACCTTCCAAAGTACCCAGTTGCCCTAATGTCCATCTTTCCATTTTGGACTACTTCTTGCTTGTGAGTTCTTAGCTATTGTTATTCCTTTTTCTTGGTTCTTTTGTTGTTTTGCTTTCACGTTCTTTCTGTGGACACCATTCGGTGCTCCCTCTGTTGGCATTTGGCCTTTGTATTGTTTTCAGTCTCTTAGACCCTCGTTGGTCTCTTGTTGGACATTAATAAAATTATCTTATCTTATTTGTATAGGCTACTATGCAAGGAGTGTAATGGAATGCCATTAATTGGCTAATAATAACCTAAGTATGAAGGCTAGGCTCATGATGTATCGTTGATCAACTCCCTTGGGAGGCCAAACACTGACTTACTTTTGATCATCTACCTCAGGAGGCCAGGTTGTCAAATTACTCTTTTTTATTAAGATTTATTGTCCCATGTGTTTATTAGGTTATCACATTAACTTCTCCACCACTTTCGGACTAGGGTCCCCATGAGAAGCCAATACACACTCTACCCAAATATAAATCCTCGCAATACATAATGAGGACCCACAATGCAAAACAAAAAGCCAAAATCCTAAAACCCCCAAGATGCTTAGGAGACTCAATTGGCCTCAATCCAAGATTATGGGTCCCACAAGATCTTGTCAAGACACTAAATATTCTTGTGGGTGGACACAAACACCAATACCTTACATCTCAATGCTACCAAAGCATGCAAAGAGGCAAAACCAAAACATACAATGGTCTCAACAAAATGCACAAAACATACTCAACTGGGCCCTTTGCTAGGATGATAGATTTGTCCATGATTCAATAAAAGCACAAAGTAATACCTTGAGATGATTGGAATTTAGCAAACCTTTTAGAATTTAAAAAAATTAAACCTTTTGGAATTTAATGCAAAACAGTTAAACCTAAAGATGTCCAAAATTCAAAACTCCTAGAATTTATCAAAATAAAAACCCATTACCCGTTTTATCCCAAATTGCCACTAACCAAATAAAATACAATTGTTGTGTACTCAAGCAAAATCTTACAACATGATGTTGCTAAAACTTTAAACCCCACACATAAAGCAAGAAATACTCATTTCCGACCAATCAAGCTATAAAATTAAACAATCTTGTGGATGAACTCTAGTTCTCAATGCACAAAACTATAGTGATCAAAGTCAAACCAAATAACAAAGTGTAGGGAGAGATCTCAAGAGCCCTACCTTAGGCCAATAAAGCAAAAATTAGAAAATAAAGCATGAAAAGAAAACTCTGCCAAATTGTATGGAAACCTTGACAAAGATGAGGAATCCCACCCCAAATCCAATGAGCCACATCTCTTGGAGCTCTGTCACACAAATCACTTCCAATGAACAATTCATGATTCTCTCCAAGTAGCTTTGAAGCAAAAGTCTCAAAAGACCAAAAACACAAAAGATAAAAAAAGTGAGATTAGAACTCACTTTTGCTAATATAAGCACTTTTGTTAAAGTGACTTCTAAATTAAGTTATTTAAATACTTAAACAATCTATTGACTCGTTAACCCAAATTGAATGAATTGATTCTAGACATATAGAATCCAACAATGACAAATTAATCGACTAATTAAAACTAAATAATTATAATCTCCCCAATGCAATAAAAGTACCATTTAAAATAAACACATTTTGTGACAACTGTAGAGCTCTAAATGCACATATACACTCATAGGTGAAATCACACAATGCTACGAAGTCTGGATTTATCACAAGTACTAGAGGGATAACATTATTATTAACACAGATACACAATCCATACACAAATGCCATTGACTCAATAAGCAAGGCTAAAGTCGCTATCTCTTGGTGTCATTGTTGGGAATATAAGTACATGCTCATTTCGTGTAACTCATGATGAATGCACTTGGTGCCTATTCACAAAAACACACAAACATCAAGTTCAAATGCTCGATATACAAATAGGAGAAGCACATTAATACAAGGCAATCACAGTGAAAGAGAATGAGAGATCATGTAGATCTCACAAGTGACTACGAATCTGTCTCACTTCATAGTGACACCAAGGGCGAAATGCATAGCAGTGATGTGATAAATTAATACACAACATACAATCTTAATAATATTGCATTAATTAAAGGAAATTAAGTAATTGCTTCTAGGCTATACTACACATATATCAACTGAAAGTAAATGATTGATATCCACAACATATAATAACTATAGTCTTGAGTCCAATAAATATTATTCAGATGCATAATCCATAATCTAAAGTCTAAATACAAAATAAACTAGATACATTTATCATAAAGAATCATGTCTCATTTCTAGTATCATCATGCATATGACCTAACCAAAATAGCAAAATAGTCCAACATCTAATATCTATGGTACCGATTATAAAAATAATGAATAATCATTGATGCATCTCGTAAAACAAAGAGTATCTCTCAGGTCAAAATAACCATGGAACAAAATGCAAGCACGAGAGGCACTACACCCTCCCCCACTAGGTGTATGATTACTTGTGGAAGTCTGCAAAAAGATAAGGGTACAAAATTCTCAACCATGAAGCCTTTCCCATTTAGCAGAAGTCTCATTGCTCAAGTCCTTTTGGATCCTTACCTGCTTTATGTCCCACCCTTTGAGGGTCAACTTTTGATTCTAAAGAATACAGATGGGCTCCAAAGGAAGTTGCCTATGCTCTACATGTAAAGCACCCAAAGCAAGAACATGGATCACATCATGAATATATTGTTTAAAAACAAAAACATGAAAAATATCATGAATGCCTGATAGGCTAGGTGGCAATGCCAATCGATATGCAACCAAATAAATCCTCTGAAGGATCTCAAGAGGTTTGATAAAACATGACACAGGCTTAGAGCCTTTCCATAACAGATGGGGCTCTTCCTCAACCAAACTCTCAAATACACACAATCGCCAACTAAAAAGTAGTAGTTAATCCTATGGGCATAAACATAGTTTTTCTGCCAATGTTGAGCTCTCTACTATGAACATGTTGCTCCATATCCTAGAGCATCTTAGGACCCAAAAGTCCTCGGTCATCTAACCAATTCCAACTTAAAGGTGTTCAACATGGATTACCATACAAATCCTGAAAGGGTGAGATGCCCAAAGAACTATGATACCCATTTTTATAGGAAAACTCAACTAAGTGCAAGTAGTCCTCCCACCTTGTTTATTGATCAATCACATAAATGTGAAGCATGTGCTCAAGAACCCAATTCACTTGATCTGTTTGATCATCGCTATGAGGGTGATAAGTAGAACTAAAATTGAGTTGTGTGCACAAAGCATACATGATAGATGTTCATAGTGCTTAAGTAAACACTGGATCTCTATTTGAATAATCCTCTAAGGAATCCCATACAACTAGACTATATCTTTGAAGAAAATGTGTGATACCAAAGCAATTGTGTAGGAAGCCCTAATGGGTGAAAAGCAAGCTACCTTGGACAAGTTGTCCACTATAACCATAATAACATCATGACGATGTAATGACATAGTAATAGTGATGAAATCAATTGATATAGTATCCCACTTCCACTCAAGAATAGAATGTGGTTGCAAAAGGCCAATTCAATGCAGGTTCTTCACCTCTAGTCTCTAACACTCAAAGCTTCGAGTGACAAAATCAACAATCTCATGCCTCATCCCAACCCAAAAGTACATATGTTTGAAATCCACGTGCATCTTATTTATGTCAAGATGTGCAAATATGATGCACAATGTGCCTTTGAATAAACTACAGAACATAGATGACTTGACATTGACACATAAATGTATACAAGGTGCCACAAAAGTTCACGCAACTCTAACGAGTAAAAAAATGACCATGCAAGGGTACGTCTAGACTTAATCTCCACTCTAACATCCTAATAGCATGTGTCAATAGTAAAAACCTCTAAGATATGGCTACACAAATATACACAAAGTGACAATACAAAGATCCCATGTCCCCTCATGCTCAAGGCGTTCACAAAAACATTCTCCTTCCCTTTGATGTAATGAACATCAAAGTCGTACTCGCATAGGAACTCCACCCAAGGACATTGTTTTTCACTCAAGTTTAGTTGAGAAAAGATGTATTGCAACCTATGATTGCCACCATGTAACTCAAACTCGTTGCCCGAAAGAAATTGCCTCCAACACATTAGCGCATACACAACTATTGCTAAATCCAAATCATGAGGGGGGTTAGTTTAACTCACGATCCTTGAGCTTTTGGGAATCCTACACAATCACTCATCCCTCTTGGATAGAGCTAGCCCTACACCCTCCAATGATGCATCGTTGCACACCATGAACTCACCCACAAGATTTTGCATTGCCAACACAAGTGCATTGGTCAGATGCTTCTTAAGAGCTTGAAATTCTGACACATTAAGGGGATCAATTATACTTCATCCCTTTCCTTTGAAGAGATATGACAAGATGAGCCAACCAAGAGAAATCCTTCTTGAATCAATGATAGAAACCCATGATTCCCATGAACCTACAAACCTCAAGAACACTGGTTAGTGCTAGCCAATCCATAATAGCTTGGATCCATCGAAATCCTCTTACCATAGATGATATGCCCTGAATACTTCACCTTAATGTAAAAGAATTCACTTGACCAGGTTTCCATAAAATTGATGTTGACAAAGTTATTACAATACTTGATGCATTAGGACCTCATGCTCCTTTGTGGTCATAAATATGTCAATATGTTGTCAAGAAGCACAAGGAAAAATCAATCAAGGTATGTAAAAAATACCCTTTTCATCAAACTCACAAACACTGATGGCACATTGGTCTACCCAAAGGGCACTATTGTAAACTTGTAATGCCTATAACATGTATGAAAATTGGTCCAATGAATGTTAGCCTCATGGATATGAAGTTGATGGTATCCCAACTTCAAATCTATCACCAATAACACTCTCGCTACCTTCATTTGATCAAACAAGTCATCGATCCTTGACAAGAGATATTGGTTCTTCATCGTCATTTTGTTCAACTATTGATGGTCTGTGCTTAAACACAAAGGTCCATTCTTCTTCTATATGAAAATGGTTGGTTCACACCATGGAGATTCAATATGAAAAATATGGCCTAGTAACTCCTCTATCTGCAAATGAAGCTCACTCAACTCCTATGAAGTCATAGTAGATGGAGCTAGAGAAATAGACATGACTCCTGAAATGAGATCAATATGGAAATCAATAGCACACAGATGCAACATGCTTGAAATATTATTGGGAAACACATCCAAGAATTCACGAAGGAGTAAGCGATCATCAAGAGACCTCTTGACTCTCAACCCTATCGAGGTTACTAACAAAGAATGTAAACAACTAGAAACCATGTTGCATACTCCACTTTAGTTGCTTAATTGATATCATATGAAGTGAAATAGGTCTTTGGATAACTAGAGGCTCTAATGGCCCACCCGTGTCATCAACATATTTTAATGACTTGCGTCAACAATCAATACTTGAATTGTGGGAAGCTAAGGGTAGATACGATAGTGATTAAGGTGCCCACATGCAACACAAACCATGAGCAAGGGAGTCCAAAACCATTTTAGAACTTGTGATTAACTCAACCTGCCAACTATCATCCCATTGTGTTGGCATTGGGCTACATCATTGAACAAAATAGGGGGATATAAATGAATCTAAAGCATTAGAATAAAATAGTATTGTGGTATGGATATCGTGCAACACACATTTAGTCTATATAATGGTGCCTTGGTGCTTATTTTGTTGGTTATTAACCAGTGCAAATACTTGCTGGATCTACTTGCATCCCCTATTGTAGGCTCAAACATTTCTATTGTCCCATGTGAGCCTGTTGATGACCTCCAAAGACACATCACTACCTTGTGCCCTAATTAGCCACAGAAAAAACATGCTTTGAAACCATAGCTATGCCCTCTAGAAGGAGCACTAGATTGTTGATAACTCTCTCTATTGGTACTTGGATACACACTATGAGTTGGATGATTAGACTCTAACTTTTCTAATGGAACCAATCACACCCCTTTGATGTTAAGGCACCTAAACTGCGGCCACTTTGATGAACCTGTGAATGATGCTACTTTCAGTGCTAGTTTCAATTCCTCGTAGATGCCAACTGTACTCAAAATCATCTAGTGGATTGTACCTATGTACCTTGTACAACTAACCTTGTAGGTTGTGCACTATTAACTTTATCTAAATGTCTTGCCACAATATCCTCTAGTAGCGTTGCTTTTGACAACTCTCTCCTTCTTGGCAACAACTGCAAGTGTCTTGGGTTGGTGCATACGAGCATCCCCATTGATAAGGCTATTAAGGCCCTGAATAAATTGTTGTGCTGATAAAGACTCATCATGGTTATAATTGGAACACTGCCTCAGCTCAAACAAACTCTACTCATATTGTACTATTGACATTGTCTCCTATTTGATCTAATTGGACTCATCATCACATGCCTCTATAATGAACAAATAGAAACTACTCTTGGAACCACTCATAACATATCTGCTAGGTTAGATCTGCTATATCTAGTTGGAGCTTTTTCTCCTTAGTATGCTATGAGGTGGAAGTGTGATCTATTAGGTGGATGGTGACATGTTAGGCTCTAAGGTTGCTCGCAAGTGGATGCGTAGTTAGGCAACATCTAAGATCTCAATGTCCAAGATCTATCAACCATGTTTCAACCTTAAAGATAGGTGATCAAGATCACATAAGGTCCCTCATTATGTCTACATAGATATAATCCTCATCATCGATGCTCTACCTCTCCTATGTGTGCCTCTGCCACTAGGTGGAGTACAAGAATGCTCATGTTGTCTCCTCTCCTCTTGTCCTCCATGCTCAGATACCTGGGAATCTTCTTAGTGGACATTCTTCTGGTGAGGTCCTAACTGAGCTATAGGATCAAGTTGTTACAAGCTAGAGTTGCCGTTGCACCAAAATATCAACCTGTTAATGCCCGATACAACCACTAGACTTTAGAACAAATGAGGCTATTAAGCCATGTCACGAATCTTGAAGTGGAAGGCTGGCGATTAGTCCAAAAATTCCCCTCTTAGCATCAACTGAGAGGATTTGAACCTGTGACCAAGCTCTAATACCACTTGTTACAAGCTAGAGTTGTCGTTGCACCAAAAGATTGACCTGTTAATGCCTGATGCAACCATTAGACTTATAGAACATGGGAGGCGGTTAAACCACATCACAAATCTCGAAGGGGAAGGCTGGCAGTTGGTCCAACACAAGTATCAAGGTAACCAATGCCTCAATACCACCACAATTATACCCTTTTTTCTCTTCTTCTCTATGTTTTTCAAAATGATGCTCCTCTTCATGACACTTCTCATGATGCTCCTCCTCATAGTCATCCCAACAAGTATTCTATTGACCACGTTCATGTCGAGGAGGCATCCTTCATAACCAACAAGACATGAGTCAAACCTCACATGATAAGTACAAGAAACCATGCTAAAGCTACAAGCAAGGAAGAGACAACCATCACAATACAAATTTAACCACACATTACTCATGCCAAACACAATGAGAGCATAACATATAGATCCCAATGTATAAACATAGACCCTGATACTAGATGTAGTGGTCTACCTGGGAACCCTTGGAAACAAGGATAAAACATACACTAAATTTTTTTTTACAAGTTACGTAACACATACATGTCAAACCATTAAAGCATAAACATAAAATAGGGAGCATGACATATATTCACATGCTCATCAACACAAGCAGAAGCAGTACTACTACACTTCAAAAGATTTTCAAGCCTCTAACGAACTCAATCAATCACCATAGTTGTTTATTTTAAACCCAAATACAAATTCATACATTGATTAATCAAGAAACTTTATTCACATTTTAAAATCAAATCCTTACCCAACAACTAATTAAAAATCCATATGTTCAATACAAAGGTGCTAATGACAAGTAGGGACCCTTGAGAGTTAAACCTAGAAGCACACAAATCAAGTCCAAATCTCAAAACTACCTTGAAGTTGAAATTAGGCAGAGATGCCAGGGACCAGATACAGATGTTGATTTAGAAGCGTAATTATCAATCAATTAGAGACATCAATTGGATACCAATGTAGTCCAGAGAGTTGTAGATGATACATTTGAGAAATAGACGGCGATTGACAAACTATTGAACTCTCATCCCAAAAATGTCTTAGTTAAGATAATCATAGATTATGATCACTAGGCTAAAAAAAGGACCTGTGAAGATGTCAAAATTAGATGCAGACTTAGATTGAAAATTTTGGTCTAAAATGCTCAAAATGATGAGTCTTTCCTAACTAGACTCCAACATATGGTTGTAGAACAACTAATTCCACACCGAGGACTACTAGATACTTAAATATTGAGGCAATGACCACTTGATTACAACATAATACAAAAATGAATCTAAATGAGCAAAAATAACAAATACAAGGTCCAAGGGATATGCTAATGCCATACAAAGTGTGGTCTCTCACACTTAAAGTTTTTGTAGCTAAAGAGATCATCCTTGTACTTTGATCCCTAATAGTGGCGTGATTAGAAAATCTACCCTACCATGCAGAACCTATGTGCTAAATCTGCTGTGCTCATGGAGCTAGCAACTTGATTAGAATTACAAAGGAAAATCATACAAGAAGCTAACACATGCCAATAATGCATGACTCAAGAGCAACACAAAAACCTAACTAGATCATAAAGGAAGTCTCATGTCACTACTCAAAGCTCTTTATAGGGACTTTAGTGGAGTTTCATTACTCGTTTCACACAACCCCAAGTAGCATCGAGTCTTCGACCAACTCCCTTGGGAGGCCAAGCTTGGGATGTATATGTTAATCCCTAAGTCATGTTGCCTATTAGTGTCAAACACTTAGTCATTCACAAGGAAAGATTATTTGGTCATCACTGCAATTGAGTTATCCTATATAGGTCGAGCTAACTATTGAAGACTTGTACATATTCCAAGTCATGTGTCGAGCAGTAGTTACTGCCAGGCAAAGTAATGTTCCCCGAGTGCTCCAGTGGTTGTCGAGTTTGTCAGGGATAGCAGTTGACATCGAGTGATATAAAGGCGAAGTTATTTAGTTCATGTTGAGCATAGTTCATGCCAAGGGACATAATGAAGAAATAAATTATTTCAAGCATTAGTGTGATGTACATGTCGAGCAACATAGTTTAACATATTTGTTTGAAATGAATCTGAATCTTATGTTAACTATTTGTATCAAGCTTGAAGCATGTTTTGAAGATTGACGAGGTAATGAAGGAGGTGATTGCGTGTTCAAAGGAAGATCATTGACCCCAAGGTAAAAAAATCCACCAATCAGAAGAATGCAAGGACTAAGTGGAAAAAGAATTGATTCTAAATTGTTGATCTGGATCTAGACAAGATAAGATAAAATTATTAATGTCCATGAAAAACCAAAATGGTTTATGGGACTAAGCATACAAACAGAAGAGCCAGCCAAGAAAAGGCACCAAACGGTGATTGAAAAAGAAACAAAACAACAAGAAGAAAGAAAGACAAGGTAGGGACTAAGGGTCCTTCAATGTCACAAATAAATCCGTAATAGAGAGGTACATCCATGGATAATCCATAGTCTTCGGATGCCGTGAAGAACCCCTATAGGACTGATGCTGCCTGTAGAGATTGGTACAATGTCTGACAGATCTGGAATGTGAAGTAGTGGAAGGCCTTTTCAAACTCCGCGGAGGAGACAAGGGAGAGAAAAAGGTGGTAATGAGCTGATCAGAAGTCCGTCTCTAATGAAAGGACTACAGGGTATTCTCTCGAAGATGGGTGGCCTCCTGAAGATAAAGTGCTAAACACCACTGATCAATATACCTGAAGAACATTGAGAGAGAAGAATAGTCTCTAAAAAGGCAATAGAATCTCCCTCTGATCTCATAGTAATGAGGACGACAAAATATGAAGTGAGTCTCGGTCTCAGCCTCCATCAGAGTGCATAACTAGCATAATCGATTAGCCTAATCCATATGGTGATTAGTCTGAGCCCTGAGACGATGAGAACCAACCCTAAAAGAGGCCAAAGAGAACCATAATGCATGATTCCAATGCCGCTAAGATAGGCAGGGAAAACAAAAATAGCATCCTAAATAACAAGAAAATGCTCAGCATAGAAGGCCATCTTAGGTCGCAAACCACCTAGGGGATGACACTAAGTAGTGGTAATATACTGCCTATAGATATCCTATTTGAAATGCTCATTCAACTCCTGATGAGAGGGAAGAAGATGAGCCGGGGCATCCAGCAAAAAATGATAGGGAGGAAGACGATCAATCTCAATCCTGATCGAACCCAACAAAGAGGTGGCCTGAGCGTACCAGCATCTTGATCTAGCAGAAGTGTCAGATCTCATAATCTCCATTGAAGAACAATATGCCGAAAAAGAGTATCTATGTCGGTCAACGCCTGTCTCCATAAAACCATGAAGCCGATGAAGAAACCAAATCAAGTAATAATGGCAAGTTTGAGAGGATGAGCACCAAACTCTGCTAAAACAATGCTGTGAGGGGTGAATCTATGACACTTAATGATACGATGCAACAACAGTGTCTGGACCCACTCAATAGAAGCCCAATCAAAAGCAATAAGAGAAGGTCCCCAAACCAGAGAACCATAGAGGACTCTTGGACAAACCGAGGAGTCAAAAAGGGATAACTTGGATGAAATATCCTAAAAATGATGCCTGAAGCATTGTCTCTCCAGCAAAGCCAGGGAGCCCATACCCTTACTAACTCAGGACTGAATAGCAGGTCTCAAACTGAAACGTGGTCCTAAGAACTTCACACCAAGATACATGTAAGAGGGAGTAATCTCAACCTCCTTCCCCTAGAAGAAGAAATGGAGATGAGAGGTCTTTAAATAGTTAAAGACCATAACCTGTGTCTTAGATAAATTGACCGCAAGTTGTCTCTAAGTACAGAAAGAAGCAAGACTATCAAGGAGTCTCTGTAAGCTATCAGGAGAAGAGGCCAAGAGAATGACATCATCAGCAAAGAGGACAATAGAGATCAGAACCTGATGTAAATAACACCCATCTCCTGGTTGAGAGGATTACATAAGGAAATCCTCCAACTCATCAATATACAAGCCAAACAGTGTAGGCGAGAGAGGACAACCCTGCTTCACGCCAATGGTGCTTTGAATTGGATCACAAAAGCCCTCCAGAGTTTTGAGCCTACCAGTAATGTTCTCATAAAGTCTCAAAATATTAGTTTGTAACATATCTGAAATCCCAATCTCTTGAAGCCGCTGAAATAAAGCCAACCTAGGAACATAATCAAAAGCCTTACGAAAGTCCACAAAACAACAATAGACCTTTTGAGAGTAGTGTCTAGCCTCCTTAATGATAGTCCGCAATGTAAAAACATGATCCATAGTCTAGTAGTTTGCTTGAAAGCCAGCCTGACCTCTCGCCCTACATCTCCGTCTATCAAGCTCACTGGATAACATGGTGTTCAAAGTAGTGGCATAAAGTTTGGCAAAAGTATGACCAATCATAATAGTTCTGTAATTTCCTAGATCAAAAACAGGCCTAGACTTGTGAATAGGGTAAATAACATGTCTAGACCAGGAATCAGGAAACCTAGTGCAAACCACTCTATTAAAGAGTATAGGAAGGTAAGATCCAAGAACTGAAGCACCAAGTTTGAAAAGTTCTGCCTGAAAACCCTCTTCATCAGCTGCTTTGCTGCATCTCAAAGATCTGATGGCGTCCATAATGCTAGAATAGGTGAACAAATGGTAGTGGGGAGGTGGAGTGGAGTAGAGAGGAGGCTGCCTAGGAATGTCATAAAGCATCATGATATGGGAGGTCAGAGAACGATAGTCGAGAGTGGAGGATGGGGGGGAGCAACAAGGGAAAAGGGTACACAAGAAGATCTGGGGATTCTGGATAAGCATGGAGCAAAGGGTTCTACATTGAAAAGAGGCAAAGGAACATTTCTTATGACAAAGAAAATGCAGATAAGAAACACGCAGATGGGTAAAGGCAAGAGACTGAGCCTCAAAGGTGACACGAACAAAGCGACAGAAAGCTTTATAGTCAACATCAAACCATTTATTCATAGGATAGGTATTTCGACTGTTAGCTGTGAGAGAGAGAGGGGAACGGTGGTGAATAGAAAAGAGAATAGAATCCCACATGGCAGAGGCAAGTGAATCAAACATGTCTGAGGTAGCCAGCGAGTCATCAAAACTAGCAGGTGACAAAAGACGCTTAAGGTGATAAGTAAAGAGCTCACCATCACTCTTAGGATAATGGAAGTGATTAGGAAGGGAGACAATACTAGTCAAGCAGAGCAAGGGTGGGGAAGGATGGGGTGAAATGGAAATAGAAATGCTAAGAAGAGCGTGATCGGCTAGCAGAAGATGCAAAATGGTGAAACTGCAAATGGAAGAAATGAAAGGAGAGGAAATGACATAGTCAACAGCACTCGCATCACCATAGTGCATCCAGCAAGTAAAGAGGTCCGATCCAAGAAGGAAGGATAAACCATTCAAGATCAACAACCTAGAAGACTCACAAAGCTGGAGGAGGTGGTGACGATAAACAAAGAACGGCCCAAGAACATCCTCCGAAGTGCGCTGTAGGCCCATAGTAGTCGGATCTAACTCAGAAATGCAATTCGAATTAGAGCCACGATCATGTAAAGGGATCTGACGATCCTTGGTACGAGCATTGAAATCACCAAGAATAACAATATCTCCTAAAGCCTCAAACTACAAAATACTCTCCTGAAGGTCAAAATAGGGATCACCATCCTCTGGGTCATGAATAGCATAGGGAGAAGAGGTCGAAGGAAAATAACAAACAACGATAAAAATATCTATTTGTCTATATTTCTGCCGACCAATTTGGACCCACATAAATATGGAAAAGGCATCAGAGTGAACAATCGACGTAACCCTAAAAATATCATCTCGAACCAAGCAAGCAACACCCCTAGATCCACAGACCCCACCAGATGTCCGAACCTCATCCCTACACATTGACAACCACTGATAACCATGATAACCTGGAAGAGGATGCATAGGGCTCTCGTGAGTCTCAGTAATGGCCAAAATATTTGAAGACCCCACCACATCCTGAAAAAGACCAGGTAATGACCACAAAGAGCCATTACTATTCCAGCAATTGACAAGAAGAGAAGAACTCTTCTTGTCAGACTGCTGTCAGAACTGTCACATGGATTTGGAGGTTGTTCTCTCTACCCAACCAGCAGGAGGAGAATCACGAACCACTGCCTTAAGATTTTGAATAACAACCCATTTTCCAGCATGTCTAGCCTCTGCCACAATACCCCGAGCCTGTTTTAAGTTCTGCAACTTGTGCCTTAGTAAGATCTTCATCTAGATAAATTTCTGAGGGGAGAGAGAACAAATTTCTCTTCACTCTAAGGGCATGAAGCCTATCCGAAAAAGAGAAGAATCTGATAAAAAGGATGTCCCCCATACCAAACCAACATCTATCCAAGGTGATGTCTGAGATGCCAAGTTGCTCAGAGAGAAAGGCATGCCCAATAGTAGTAGGGTCAGAAGTGGGTGAAAGACCCTGAATGCTCAAGTTAAGCTCATGTGCCCACCGCACTCTCTCCTCATCAATCTTACCTTGAACAATCTTGTTTATGCTCAATCTCAGAGTAGTAGTATCAGTATTGATGCAAAGTGAAGCCTGTGATTTCACCTTCTATTCTGTTTTCACAACCATTTCGGTATGCTGATCCTTGATTTTATCCAGTCCAACAAGTTGTTCTATAATTGCCTCAATATTGGATTTCAGCATTGTTGTTTCAGAGATGAAGGTATCTGCAAAATGTTTGATATTTGATTCAGTTGACTATTTGAGATTTGTGAGTTCTGCCATCAGGTTCCCAATCTGATCCCTTAATATGATGTTTTCGACTTCTAACTTGACCACCCTATCACAAAGCTTAAGAGAGAGTGAAGATGCATCAACAACAATGTCCTTTAGGGCTGCATTGTCACTCTCTATTTTCTTCATGCGGTCAAGTAGCTGTTGGGCAGTGATTGGGTCAAGTTGGGAGTTCAAAGTGGATAAACCAAGGTCTGCCATTCTGTGTTTAAATCTACCCAAAATCAATACAGATAAATGTTCGATATTCTGTCAAACACTTCTCATGCAATCACGATAAGATCCAGTAGCAAGGGTTAATATCAGGCATTATGACAAACAGTTGTCATGCTAACCAGTGCCATATGTTGCTGAGACATTTAGGCAAATAGTTCAACTACAACTTATAATAACGACTGACCAGTGGTTTCAAGAATCTAGTGGGTGTTGTGGGTTCTTTGCAATGAACTAAAATGCCACTAAAATCAAGCAATAAAACTAGGCGAAATTCCAATGCTATTCTAGCAACTTGACTTGCAAATTCCACTGCTCCAAGAATAAAACCCTGCAATTCTCTTGTACAAAGTGATCTGGTGCAATGGAAACATTTAGCTCTGTGTGGGGCAAATGGCTTTTGCACCCGGTACTCTGTAATGAAAAATGTAATGGTGCGACACTTGCAAGAATGGAAAAGAATTGTCCTACATCACATGACACTGGCACCACCGCACATAGCTCACGAACAGGCCCTAGCACGACCCACAACATATGGCAGGAACAGGGCTAGGGATCGGGCTCACGAGGAGGCCCGAGAAGGCACTGACGTAGTCTCATGGGAAAGAGTTCACCTAAACATCTATTTAAGAAGGGTCTATGGCCCAGTTTGATGTAATGAGTATATGGGCGCATGTGTGTGAAGATTATGATTGCATGTGAAGTTTTGGAGGTAAATCAAAGTGTACAAATCGAGCAGTGCAGTGAAGAGTTTTGAATAGAGATAAAGAAGATCTATCACAACAAGCTGATATTATATTGCATAGAGGAGATATGTTATCAAGTATTGAAATGCTAACCGTAGGATCATGTACTAAACATTCTAGCATGTGTTTCAGGGTTTAAATATCTTAACATAGTAGCTTTACCATGCTTATGTAAATCTCCTAGCAAAGTACTCACTTCATTGTGATGTAAAAATCATTTAACCAAGGTAGAACCTAGCAATTATTTTATCCTTTAATAGGGAAGACCCTTCATAGGGTAGATCATCAGAAGTGATCAAACCATTATAGCCTTTACAAACATAACTTTTTTTCTATAGTAGTGAAGAAATTGTGGGTGTCATCCCCACCTCATTTTTACCTTCACCTTGGAGGGTTTCTACGTTACCAAATCTGTGTGTTAATGTGTTATGTGTTTGAGTTTATATTCATGAAGTTAGATCTAATATTTAATGAATGTGAATGGTTACATTGATATGAGATGAATGTTTAAATGAGAATTTATGTGGGTGATATCAAATATGTTTCATGTTTGAAGTGGAAGAAGTTTCATAGATCTTGATTCATCCACCTCACTCTCCTCTCAGTATCACACTTTCTCTATTAGATTTCCAACAATTGGTATCAGAGTAATGTACTCTTGATAGGAGTCTAACCATTTGGGAGTTAAAGATCTTGAAGATGGAAGCCTATAAATTGAAAATTTTTATTGAAAACCAAAAGATTGATGTTCAAATTTCTTATGAACAAGTCAAGGCCACAAAGGAAACATTAAGGAAATCCTTAAAGAGAAGGAAGGAGATGGAAATACAACAAAATGATACCCAAGACAAAGAAGAGACTGTTGAATAACTATTTGATGAAGAAAGATCCAACGAATCTGATGCATCAATAGTAGATTTTTTGGAGAGGAAAAATACCTTAAATGAGAAAGTCAGAGCATTGAAAAGATAACATGAAATACAAGTAGTAAGGCTATGTGAAGTGATTGAACACAAGAAAAAGGTTGAGGAAGATAAAGAAAAGGTCGAAGATGACAAGGCACTAGCTAATGAAGACAAGAGACAATTGGTTATAATACTTGATAAAAGAATAAGAGAAGTGTATAAGCTGACCCATAATTAGTTTGATATGCTCAATTAGTTACTAAGTGAAAATAATGAAACTGCAAGAAAAGAGTTAGAGATTAAAAATTTAAATTTTGAGAAGGATAGATTGATGAATGAGTTGTAAGATGAAAAAGAATTTGTTGAGAGTTTGAACAAACCTAAAGAGGCTATGAGATTTATGAAAGAACATAAGAATTCACCTAGAAGACCTCATGAAACCTTTGGACTAGGCTATGGCAAGTTCCTATTAGGTGTCGAGCAAGGGGAATCATCAAAGCAAGGAGAACAAAGGAATGCGAATACAAAGACAAAGAACAAATAGCCTACATACTATCACTGTGGAAAACTTGGCCATACAAAAAATATTTGCAAGAGCAAGATTGGTAAGCCAAACCCTCAACCTAAATTTAATGGTTATTTCTTTACTTGCAACAAACAAGGTCATTGAGCACATGCTTGTAGATCAAAAGTCAATAAGGCACCAACTAACTCTAGATTTGAAGGTTACTGTTATACATGTCAGAAGTATGCTGATAAGTCACAAGATTGTACATCTAAAGAAAATAACAATTGGAAACCTAAAGATCAAGGAAAAGCAGCCAATCAAGGTAATACCATAAATTAGGATTAGAATGATTAGGTAAATTTTCAATATTGTGGAAAGTACAGACACATTGTAACAAATTGTGCTAGGATACATCTTAGAGGAAAATTTGGTAATTGAAGAAAATTTGGGCCAATATGTTTCAATTGTCAAAAGGTCAGTCATCTAAGAAAGGACTGTATAAACCAAGCACCATCACCAAATGTTGAGGAAAACAATAGAAAGGAAAAGGTCAATGCTAAGGTAGTAAGGAATGAAATGAATCAACCATGGAGAAATAATTTAGATGAAGGAAATAGTGCAAATGAAGAAATTGTGATCATCAAATCCAATAGATTAGGTGACTCCCCCACCTTAAACTATATGAAAAGGTATGTATGGAGCTGTTATTTAATTGATATACACACATTAGTTCCTAATATTTCTTTCATGTAAGTCCAAATCAACATGATTGAAGGTGCATAAGGAAATAAGTTAATGTTTAGCTGAAGTGCATTGTTATACCGAGTTGAAAATTTGGTAGAGACCGAGTGCCAGTTTTGTATGTCAGTATGAATTGAGTCATGATACTAACCGAGTTAAGTTGAAGGATATGTGTGCACCAATTTTCATTGAGTAAGCTGAGACAACTATTATACACACAGTGTACACCTAATAATCATATGATGCATTTAATGGAAACTCAATTCAACCATTTGAACCTATTTAGTGGATTTTGAAGTTCATTTCAATATACCAGGTTTTTGAATTTGCAAAGTGATTTGTGTGAAGTTGCAAATAGATTCAAGTGTGTACTGTCAACTTAATGAGTATGTTGAGCAAGATTTTTATTGGAGCCGAGTTGTGAATTTATTTTATTTAGAAACCCTAGATTATGAAAATGACATCATCTACATCTACAAGTGAGGAGGCACTGAGGGATATCAATAAACATATTGTTTGTAATGATGCATGACCTCCACCAATGTACAAGGCACATCCAAACATTGCATTAACATGAGATTCGTTAGGGGCATTGTCTACGATTCCACCTAGAGTGATCATGGTACACGATGTTAGATTGTGTTATATGTGCAAGATCAGAGAGATAGGTGACTTCGAGCTGAGAAATGATTATGATAAGATATGTGATAATGAGAGATTGAGGGATGAGAACAAGGTCATGACCGAGAAAGGGTTAACTCTTTCCTTAACATTTTCAAAAGTATTTAAAGTTGAATGGCTAAAGATTGTGCTGAGCTGAATACATGACATGACATTATGGTTGGAGAACAAACCAGTTAGGATCACAAAGTGTATTATTCAACACGTGACTAGATATCATATTTTAGACATAGTGGAGACTATTTGATGTCAACCAAGAGATGTGACTACAAAAAACATGAAGGAAAAATGGAATGAATGAGCTATGTTGATGAATACTATAGAGGATCCTATGATTGAGTTGGCAGTTTGAGTTATTGCTCACAAGTTTTATCAGTCAAGATGAATGAACAATATGCCATGACATGGGCTAAAAATTGGTTAAGAAGGACCATAGTTACAATTTGGTTGCATTGCAACTAATCCAATTGTAAGAGAACCTTGGAGCTATAAGGATGGAAAATAATACATCTTGTAAGTTTTTTTCTCTCATTATATGTACATAATTTGTTTCCTACTATTTGGGGATGTAGTTTGGGATAAACAGAGACCAATGACCAGGAAAATAAATGAGTTCATCAATCAGATAGGTGAAAACTTTGAAACCATAATGGGTGGTATTTTGAGGACATCAAATGAAAGATGAAGAACAAATTTAGGATACCTAAGTCAATTGTGAACAAATACTATGATCACATATGTTTTCTTGTTGATACAAATTACACATATGTTCAGGCTATAATTCCTAGAGTGGTATGGCTAAGACCTCTATACTATGAGGTAAATGTTGATGAAGTTTCAGCCACCATTACAACACTTTTGGATGAGGAAATTGATAAGAATGTTAAACACTTTAGTACATATGAAACAAAAAAAAAGAAAAATGATGATGCAAACCAAGGTTCTTGAGATGGATAGGAAAGTGAAGAAGATGATCCAAGATTTGGAAGGTAAACTTGCAGAGGCACCACTACAGATTACTAAAGGAAAAGGTGAAGGTCTCAGTACTTATGAAGGTGATGATGAAGAAGAATGTGAAGGAAAAGGAAACAAACTACTTGTTTCCAAGCCAATGGAAATCAAAGGAAAATAAATTGTTTTAGTTGAGCCCAAGGTCAAGAGAAGATTGAAAAAAGTGACAGTCAAGCTCGATACCACACCATAAAGGATTACAAGACAAAGATCCAAGACAACAAGTACTGCAACAACTAAGCCAATTAAGAAAGGAATTGTGAAAATCAAAAGGCCAATTAATGGCAAGGCTCCTGAGAAGAGGACATCAGATACAACATGGGCTAAGAAAGACCAATAGAAGAAGAAACCAATGAGAAAATTGGTTGTTAAACTTGATGATGATGAGGAAGGTGAGGCGGAATGGATTGAGTCTGATGAATTGAGTCAATTCCAAATTGTGCCAAGGAAAGAACCTCAAGATATTGAAAAGGTATGTGAAAATTTGAGTAGTTTAGCAGGTTTAGTAGGATTTAAATACATTAAATATGAAACCTTAGAAAAGGTAGGTAAAGATAAAGTAGAACAAGTAATTATTGACATGATGGTGAATTTAAGTATACATTGATAAAGTTAGGCTAGAGATTACTAGAAGAATTGTATAATAAGATAGGTACAAAGTGGAAATGGGCCTTAATAGTTGAAAGACAAATGAGAGAGGCTACATTATCCCAAGTTATACTTGACTAAGGAAAAAAACACATGTTAATAGCCATGAAAGATTATGCAAAGAGGTTTGTACCAAAGAGAAGGGCATGTAAAATTTTGAAAAATAAAATTGAAGAGGTTGTATAGGAAATTAATTTGATATGGAAGAAAGTTTTTGATTGTAGATGAAGAACAAGAAGATAAGGAAGAGAAGGATGCAGGGGAAGTAGAGTTAGACAATAAGGAAGACATCTATGATGATTCCAAGAAATTAGTTGAGACGATTCATAAGATGGCTAAGGAGAGTGAGAAGTAGTCACCATTGAAGATGAAACTCTAGATAATACATTGTGAAATGTGACTACTACTAATCAAGTGTTAGTTAGGAATGTGTTTGCCAAGCCAGAAAAGAACGAGAAAGCTCCTAAATTAATCAAAGATGCATTGATGGAAACCAATCCAATGATTATTCAGATCAAGGAATATCCAAATATTGGTAAGCAACAACAATCTGAATAGGTAGTAGGAAGTCTAATTGATACATCTACAATTATAGTTGATACTAGTGTTCAAGTGCCATGAGATGCAAAATATGTTGTTGCCAAGAAACAGAGTGGGCTGAAAAATGAAGAGATAGATCAAACAGATGTTGCTAGCAAGGGCACCCAAGATGAGAATAAAGAGAAAGAACACCAAAAAGAACAAGTAGAGCAATATACTATTGGAAATGAAAGGCCAAATGTCTCAGGACATTTGAATGTGGGAGCAAATTTGCGATTGGACCATCTGCTCTATTCGTTCGTTCGTTCCGACGAGTCCAAATCAAATAAGCTAGAGAGAAAAGGACCCTATGGGGATTGATAAAGAGGGCCCCCCTACCATTCTATAGGGTTCCATTCCATATGTAATATGAATTGAATCAGTCTGTTGTTTCATCTTATGCGCCTTATAGATAGTAGGGAATAATCCCCTTACACTAATAGATTATTCCCTAAGCATAGCCTATAATTTTATGCCCCCCCCCCGCACCCCCCCACCGCCCCCCATAATTTTATGGTTTTATGGTTCTATGGGAAATTGTTGATTCTATACATAACATGCCCACCTCCAATGCAACCAAGTTCAATTGGTGAATTCACATTGACCAAGGAGCAAAAACAAGATGTCGAGGGCACATAGGAAATAGTTTAAAGACTGAGTCTAGAGCTCCAAATATAAAGAATACAAGTATCTATGTCTAGCTCCAACACTCTAAGTAAAAGGACTAAGAGGGACTAAGAGGAAGAAAGTTTAGTTCCCTATTTCATTTCTAGCTAAGCTTGCTATGCTTGAAGAAGACATAGTTATACTAGATTGGGACAAGTCAATTTTGACTAAAGAGAAAATAAATTTTTTGAGTGAATTATTTTCTAGAAAGGCAAATCAAGTCGAGTTAAGGAGAGAGCACCAACAAAAGCAAGCACACAAATAGGCGCTATATGAAATCAAAGATATATTTCTTAATTTTTTTATTGACAATTTGGATGAAAATTCTCCAGTTGATGAGAACTTGATTAAAATTATAGAGAAAATAAATGACACTAATATTGATACCAATGAGAAATTGATGCAATGTCCAGAGAAGAAGTTTGAAAAGAAAGTGATGGAAAAGGTAGCAACAAAGATTGTTGTAAGATAGGTTGAGCTGTCTAAACTTGTGACCAATTTGGAACAAGTTTCAAATAATGTAAATATAATGTTTAGAAAATTGTGTGATAGCTCAACATATAATAAAGATATTAGAAAGGGAATGGATCAACTAGAAGCTGACTTGTAGGACAATGCAAATACACTATCCATAGATTCAAGTTCTAGTGTTTACCATTTACCTAAGGTCTATTTTCAACAGGCAAGGCTTACAAAGTTGACTGCTAAATATAGAAGGATTAGAGAAAAAATGATCTCTATACAAGCCATGATGACACCTCACCTTGAGGCTATGTAATTAGTCCACGTTGATCAAAATTTGTCATTCATTGATAGTCTAGTGGATCTTGCAATAAAATTGGAGCTAGAGATTCAAGCTATTGAATCCATAAAAACTAATTGGGACAATACTTTGAGTAGCATTGTGCAAATAAACAAACCATTTTTGAATTAGTTTGGTTTGACATCCTCACCCCAACAAACATAAGTGACAAAAACACAGGAGAAACAAGAAGAAATTAAGGGATATATGAAGGTAATAAAGGGGGATAGATTGGGAATTTACAATTTTTTAACTTTTGATGTTTTGCAATTTTGAGCATGTATATACCAAGTGTAGAGTCAAAAAATTTATAATGTATACCAAGTGAAGGCATGCAATATATTATAAGGGGGAGTACTTATGTTTTTTTTTTGTACTAAACAATTTTTGATCATGACAAAGTATTTTTGCCACTAATGGAAAAAGGGGAGATTGTTAATCCCTAAGTCATGTTGTTTATTAGTGTCAAACATTGAGTCATTCATAAGGAAAGATTATTTACTCATCACTATGATAGAGTCATCCTATATAGGTCAAGCTAACTATTGAAGACTTGTACACATTCCAAGTCATGTGCTGAGTAGTAGTTACTGCCGAGTGAGCTAATGTCACTAAGTACTGCAATGAATGCCAATTTTGTTAGGGACAATAGTTGATGCCAAGTGATATGGAGGCCAAGTTATTTAGTTCATATTGAGCATAATTTAGGTCGATGGAAAACATGAAGAAATAATTTATGTCAAGTGTCAGTGTGATGTAAGTGCCAATTAACACAATTTAACATATTTGTTTGGAATGACACTAAATCCTATGTTAATTTTTTTTTATCAAACTGGAAACATATTTTGAAGATTGAGGAAGTAATCAAGGAGGTGATTACACGTTAAAAGGAAGATCATTGCTCCCTAGGTAAGGCAATCCACCGATCAAAAAAAGTGCAAGAACTAAGCGGAAAAAGGATTGGTTCTAGATCATATATTTGTATCTAGAAGGTTCACCTAAACATCTATTTAAAGAGGGTCTATGACCTAGTTTGATGTAATGAGTGTATGGGTGTGTGTGTGTGTGAAGAATATGGCTTTATGTAAATTTTTGGAGGCAAATTAGAGTGTAAAGACTAAGTAGTGTAGTGAAGAGTTTTGAGAAAAGACAGAGAAGATCTATCACAACAAGGTGATATTATATTAAATAGAGGAGATCTATTATCAAGATTTGGAGTGCTAATTGAAGGATCAACTATTGAATATTCTAACATGTGTTTCATGGTTTAAATCTCTTAACATAGTAGTTTTACCATGCTTATGTAAATCTCCTAGCAAAGTACTCATTTCATTGTGATGTAAAAATCCTTTAACCAAGGTAGAGCTTAGTAACTCTTTTAGCCTTTAATAGAGTAGACCCTTCACATGGTATATCATCAGAAGTGATCAAATCATTGTAGCCTTAACAAGCACACCTTTTTTGCTATATTAGTGAAGATTTTGTGGGTGTCATCCCCACCACAATTTTACCTTCACCTTGGAGGGTTTCTACATTACCAAATTTGTGTGTTAATGTGTTATGTGTTTATGAGTTTACATTCATGAAGTTAGAAGGTAGATCTGATATTTTTAAAATGTTAATGGTTACATTAATATGCGATGAATGTTTGAATGAGATTTTATGTTGTCATATCAAACATGTTTCATGTTTGAAGTGGAAGAAGTTTCATAGATCCCAATTCACCCCCCCTCTTAGTATCACACTCACCCTATTAGATTTACAACAATATATTTAATTGAATCCCTCAGTAGGCTAGAGATTTATCTTTAATCAACTCCCTCAGGAGACCAAGTAGTCAAACTAATCTTTTTATTACATTTCATTACTCATGTGTTTATTAATTTAAGAATTTGCCTTAGGAAAAAATAACACCAAGATCAAGAAGCTCAAGCACTATCACAATATGGACCAATAATGTATGATCATAATAAAAATAATGAGAATTAATATCATATATTGAATACACACTAGAAGTGCCTATATATAAAGGCATTTAGAATGACTGGGAGTCAGCAAAGTGATAAGCCTCACAACTAAGCACATGTCCACCAAGAGTGGATTATCCTCCATTGAGCATAGAAGTTAGCATGATGATGAGAGGATAAGGTTACATAGGTGTATCTCATAAAGAGATGTTGTAGACACCATGTGCTCAATTGGAGTATAGACAATTGTGTTGTTTACATGACAACTCAGATGAATATGTAAACTCCTATGTTGTCAAAAAGACAACTCATATAACTACACATACTTCTAGGTGTCTATATGATAACTAATAAAATAATGCATTTATCCTAAGTAAACTTAAGTAAAGTGTAATAATAATTAATTATTTACACTAACACCATCCTTAAGTGAAACTTAGGGGAATGCACTTAAGCTCACAAAAGCTATGATAAAAATGCATGATGGGTCTCGGCTAGTAAGCCATGTTAGGTACCCATGTACAAATGCAATGCTCTACATATAATGTGATGCAATGCGATGCAATCTCTCTAAAAATTAAGAAAGAGGGAAAACCTCATGGGAAAAACCTCCCCCCAAAACGAGAGAATAAGTACAATAAAGAAGAGAAGAGTCATGTGACCCCCCCTAGTGAAATATTCTGCACCCCCAAGAGATCTCACAAATGAAGATACTTGACCTTAGTGAAGGGTTTGGTGAAGATATCTACAATCTGCTCTACTGTAGGACAATACTACTATGCAATGACCTGCTCATGTATCAACTCTTTGATGCAGTGCATATGAACCTCAATGTGTTTGGTCCACTAATGCTGAACTAGATGTTTTGAGATCTCAATAGCACTTTGATTATCATAATGTATGACTATGGGTTTAGGTATGTCAAATCCAAACTCCTTCAGGACATGCTATAACCAAATAGCTTCTATAGCCATACTGATAGCTCCTCGATACTCAACCTCAGTCAAATAAAGATAAATAGTATTTTGCTTCTTACTCTACCAAAAATGGGGCTAGAACCAAGATGAAACATGTAACATGAAGTAGACTTGCGAGAATCAAGATCCCCTACATAGTTTGAGTTTGTATAACTAACTAACTAAAGTCCAACACCTATTGCATAGTGTATCCCATGTGTATGTGTACCATGCATGTAGTGCAAGATGCATTTGGCGGCCTTCCAATGAAGCTCATGTGGCTCTTGCATGAAGCAAGAAACCATGCCAACTATAAAAGCTATGTCAGGGCGTGTATGTGTCAAGTAGATGAGACTCCAAACCAACTATCTATACAATGTAGCATCAACAAGTGGAGTGGAACACTTTGCCTCTAACTTAACACCTAAAAGAAAGGGAGTAGTGCAGGCTTACAATCAATCATGTGAAAACAAGAAAGTAAATCAAGAGCATACTTCGGTTGAGAAAGTGTGATCCAAGTTGAAGATTGTGTGATCTCAATACTAAGGAAATAATGAAGTAAACCCAAGTCTGTCATAACAAATTTATCCTACAAAGAAGTCTTGACACTGGCAATGATGGATGAAGTACTTCTTGTAATGATCAAGTCATCTACATAAAGCACGAGTATCAAGTGCGAGTCATCCCTCTGAAGAATGTACACATTCAAATCTGAATGACACCTAGTGAATCCTATTGAGAGCAGGAAGGAATTCATCTTGGCATACCAAGCCCAAGGAGCCTGCTTAAAGCCATAGATAGAATTTTTCAACTTGCAAGCCAAAGTAGAATCTTGTAGGAATCCCTAAGGCTATTCCATATAAATCTCCTCGTGAAGATCACCATTCAAGAATGTACTCTTTACATCCATTTGATGTACAACCCAACCATGAGATGCAACAAAGCTAGTGTCAAAAGAATGGAGTTCATCTTAGCTATTGGTGCAAAGGTCTCAGTCTAAACAATGCTAGGAACCTATGAGAAACCTTTGGCAACAAGTCTAGCTTTATACTTATCCACACTTCCTTCTGCTGCAAACTTGGTCCGATAGATCCAGTTACGTTGAACCAACTTTCTTCCCTTAGGAAAATGAACTAAGTCCCAAGTGTTGTTTTTCATTAAATAGTTATATTCTTCCTCCATGGCCTTGTCCCATTCAGGAATCCCTGATGCTTCCTTAAATGACTGTGGATCAGAAGAAATGGAAATATATGCAAGTGGAAATTATTTGTGTTATGATCTTGTCCTCCTAGTATCTGAAGGATTCCCCACCAATGAACCTGCTGAATCAAGTGTTTGTTGTGACCAATAAGGTCTAGTGGAAGAAGAAGAAGAAATATCCTCAACTGTTTGTGGACCCTATGAAGGTGGTGTCCTATGAGTCAAAGTTGAAGGAATATCATCTTCCAAGTCACTACCATCACTATCATTACTTTCCATGAAGGAGGAAGGAGTTGAAGGAGCCAAACTTGGACAAGTTTCTTCAAAGTGAACACTCCTCTCAAAGAAAATTTTGTCTGTCTCTAGATCCATGAGTTTGTATACCTTAAGATGATCAGGACATCCAACAAATATACAAGGTTCACTTTGAGGTTCCAATGCCTTTCGTTTTTGTGGAGGTATCCTTGCCCATGCTGGAAAACCAAAAACATTAAAGTGTTTTACAGTTGGTTTTCTACCACACCAAGCCTCAAAAGGTATAATTCCATCTAAGGCTTTATGGGGACTTCTATTTTGGATGTAATTGGCACAACACATGGCTTCTGCCCAAAAAACTTGATCTAGAGACTTATGTTTTAGCATAGAAGTGGTCATCTCCTTAAGGGTTCTATTCTTCCATCTAGCAACACCATTTTGTTGTGGAGTTTATGCAAATAAATGTTAAAGATCAATACCCCCATGAGTACAAAAGTCTATAAGCCTTGAGTTCACATATTCCCATCTATTATCTGTTCTTAGAATCTTGATGGCTTTCCCTGATTGCTTCTCAAGTTGAGCCTTGAAGGTGATAAACTTATCAAACACTTCACTCTTATGAGAAAGAAAGAAGACCCAAGTGTAGCATGAAAAGTCACCAATGAAGGTGAAAACATAGAGAGCCTTTCCAAATGATGGTACTGGAAATGGGATAGCTACATCACTATGAACCAATTCAAGAACAACAATAGCTCTCCAAGACTTCCCCTTGTCAAACTTCTCTTCAGGATGCTTTCCTGCTTCACAACCTATACATACACTCTCTAAATACTTGACTTGAGGTAGACCTATGACCATATACTTGTTGCTAAGTTGTTGAAGGTAGTGGTAATTGAGATGTACAAACCTCTCATGCCATAGTTTACTTTTTGAATTTGAGTGGGCCAACAAGGCAAGGAAAGTGGACTTAGGTACAAAATGAGAAAAAGAATAAAGTCTTTTATCATGATTAGCCTTTCCAATTGCCACCATAGAATCACCCTTCAGATTTTTGACCACAACTGAATCAGGAAGGAACTCCACTTTTTTTCCACATCCATAGTGAGTTATTTGGTAGATTGAAAGAAGGTTGGTGCTAAGGTTGGGAACATGAAGAACATCTTTGAAAAATCCATTGCCTAACTCAACATTCCCTTTTCCTTCAACATCCACTTGTGTGTCATTTCCCACATAAATGTAAGTTACATGTGATGGTGTCAAAGAGGAAAAATTCTCCCTTGAAGCACCCATATGATGTGTAGCTCTTGAATCAAGAACTCATTCCTCAAAATTGTTTGTACTTGCTACCAAAGTTTGTCCCTTACCTTTTGAAGTGGTTAAAGATACCTTATCCTTATAGGCACTTGGTACATCAATTTTATGTTTCCTCATTAAGTTTAGCAACTCATCAATTTTCTTATGCTTACACTCATGTTCATCATGACCATTCTTCTTACAATAGGCATAAGTTTTCTTCTCCCTTTTGTTGAAGTTGTTCTCCTTCTTAATATTTTTGGAAAAAGACTTGCCTTATTGTGAGGAAGATTATTTTGTGGAGGAAGATTGATGTGTAGAGGAAGATTGTTGTGTGTCATCTTGTGGCTTAGCCTTCCACTATTTTTGCTTCTTGTTGGAATTTTTACCACTTGGATTCCCTTGATTAGCTACCAAGGCTTTGGTCTTGGAAGATTGGAGAATTCCCATACTCACTAACTTTTCATGTTCTAAGACCAACATTCCTAAAAATGACTTGAATTAAGGCTTAGTGAAGGTACTACCCATTGTTAACTTGTGAGTATTATAATTGGAAACAAAAGTGACATATTTAGGAGGAAGATGAGTCATCACATGTTTGATCAAATTTCCATCCTTGATGGGTTCACCATGATCCTTAAGTTGTGCCCTATACATGTCTACTTGGGTAAGATAATATTTGATGGTGTCAAAATTCCTAGGATCTAATTTGAGAAGATTGTCCTCAATGGTGTAGGCCATATCTTCATCTACTATCCCATGCAATGCTTCAAGTTTATCCTAGAATTCTATTGGATTGTTAATGTTCCTGATGTGATATTTGACAAGATCTGAGATATTCTTTAACAAGGTTTTTTAGGGCCATTTCTTGTTTTGATGCCCAATATTTTTTATGAGACTCATCAGCATCATCATTAAGTTTCTTTCCTGTACCAGTTACATAACAAATTAATCCTTTTTCAACTAATGGTTCCTTTATCTTTTCTTTCCAAGTAGCATAATTATGTGGTGTTAACTTAGAAAAAGAACCCATAATGCAAAAGAAAGAGCACAATATCAAGGAGACACAGGAACACAAGACACACCCCTCCTTTTCACTCAATCAAAGAAACCCCCCCCACAAATGAATGCTTTAGACACTTTATATGTAGTGCATTTACAATAGGCCACTTGTCAAAATGGACAAAAGTGGACTTCTGATTTTTCTATTTACAACCTCCTCTTGGAGTTCAAATTTGGTACTTAGCAATGTAGCTCAGATATACAACAATTTTGAAGTTTAATCAAGCAATAAAATGCAAAAATAGACCTATTTCTTAAAGTGGTATTTTTGTCCACACAAACTTATAATCTAATTGCAAATCTAGAAAGTAGACAAAAAATTATACACTTTCAAAAAAATGGAACTTGAATATGTGTCCAGATGAGTCTGCACAAAACATTTGAAGTTGCAAAATATAGTATTAGATAGGTTTAGTTTCCACAAAATGAATTTTCTGACAAATCCATGCACCAAAACTAGACAATAATAGAACAACTAAAAAATTCAAGAAATTCTAGCCCAAATAAAAAAAATTGCACTAGTGTTTTGTGAAGCTGGTGGGAGGTATGGCTGGCATGTGGGTGTGGGACTTTAGTCCCACATTTACCATGCTACAGGAGTGTTATGTTTTAAAAAACGTGAAGCCGTAGGGGGTAAAGCGGCTTGGAGACCGTCGGGAGTTGTTTGAACGCTAGTTGCCATGATTTCATCAGTTGTGATTTGTGATTATGTTGTGAAGTCCAGTGGTTTGTGAAGAGAATGCTGGTTGGAATATTCTATTTGCAGAGTATTAATGCTAGTTGTAGGGGGCTAGGATTTGACTGCCTGGCTTCCAAAAATAAAAAAAATTGCTCTCCTATAGGCCTAATGGCCAAATTTTTTTGGAAAAAAATGTAGATATGAAAAAATAATTATAGAGATGCTAATAAAAAATGCAGATCTGAAAATTAATTGCATAGATCTGAAGAGATCATACCAATTCACAAATTGGGCCTTTGGGTTCCAGTTTGCAATTTTTTTTGCCTTAGATTTGACTATGGCCTAGGCTAGGCAAATTTATAGTCAAAATTTCCTAAATTGAGTGAGGTTCGCTTTAGCTCTAGATACTCCCAATAACTATAGATACTCTAGATCTAAATCGTGGCCCTCCAAGAAGTGAAGCAAAAAATGGTCTCCAATGGCTATGTGAAAAGATCTCCTATTGCTCTGATACCATGTAAGAATTTTCCTTAGGGAAAAATAACACCAAGATAGAGAAGCTCAAGCACTAGCACAATATGGACCAATAATGTATGATCATAATAAAAATAATGAGAATGAATATCATATATTGAATACACATTGGAAGCGCCTGTATATAAAGGCATCTAGAATGACTAGGAGTCAACAAAGTGATAAGCCTCACAACTAAGCACATCTCCACCAAGAATGGATTATCCTCCATTGAGCACAAAAGTTAGTGTGACGATGAGAGGATAAGCTTGCATAGGTGTATCTTGTAAAGAGATGTTGTAGACACCATGTGCTCAATTAGAGTACAAATGACTGTGTTGTCTACAAGATAACTTAGATGAATATGCAAACTCTTGTGTTGTCAACAAAACAATTCATATAACTATGCATACTCCTAGGTGTCTATATGATAACTAATAAAATAATGCATTTAACCTTAGTAAACTTAAGTAAAGTGTAATAATAATTAGTTATTTACACTAACAATTAAGTTATAACTTCTCCACATCATAGGATCAAACACTTCAAGGTTGGGGTACCTAGGAGAAGCCACTCCACACTCTACCTAAGCATAAAACCTCTTGTAACATTACAAGGGTCCACAATACAAGACAAAAAGCCAAAATTTCAAAACCTTCAAAATTCTTAGAGAGACTCAATTGACCTTAGCCTAGAGTATGAGCTTCACGAGATCTCGTCAAGGCACACTAAATGTGCTTGTGAGTGGAGATAAAAACTATCACTATGCATTTTGATGCTACCAAAACACGCAAAAAGGCAAAACCAAAACACACAATAGTTTCAAGAAAATACACAAAGCATGCTCAACTAGACATTTTGCTAGCATTATAGATTCATCTACAAATCTAAAAAGCAAAAAGTAAAACCATGGAATGATTCAGAACACATGGGACAATTGATCCAACAAT
Organism: Cupressus sempervirens; assembly: GCA_028749045.1. Classification (NCBI taxonomy): domain Eukaryota; kingdom Viridiplantae; phylum Streptophyta; class Pinopsida; order Cupressales; family Cupressaceae; genus Cupressus; species Cupressus sempervirens. The sequence continues at coordinate 1,006,101,051 of CM053787.1, read as the reverse complement.
GTCAAACAAGATCCCATCACGAATTAGGATAGTGCACAAAATGATGCAAACATAAAAAGCCCAAAATCCAAACCTTATAAAATTCAATAATATTAAAACTCATTACATGTTTTATCCCTAAACTACCAAAAACAAAAATATATAATTTTTGCGCACATATGTAAAACTTGACAGCATAACAACACCAAAACTTCAAACCCCACACACAAAAAGAAAAAAATACTCATTCTTGACCATCCAAGCAATGAAATTAACCAATATTTTGAGGGAACCCGAGTTCTTAAACCATGAAACCATAACAATAAAAATCAAACAAAATAACGAAGAAAAAGAAGAGATTTTAAGAGCCCTACCTCACATTGGAAGAATAAAAACTAGAAAATGAAACACAAAAAGATTTTTTTTTAAAAATAGGATGCAAATCTTCCTCCATGTAGTTTTGGAGAAAAAAATCTCAAAAGATCAAAAGCACAGAAGATGAAAAATTGAGATTAAAACCCACTTTTGCCAATATAAGTGTTTTTTCTAAAGGGATTATTTAAAAGCTTCAATAATTGATTTCCTCATTTAACCAAATTTAAGTAAATCAATCATTGTCATATAAAATCCAACTACAACAATTTTTTTGTAAATTAAACTAAATATGTAAAGTCTTCCCAACAAAATAAAATCACATTAAAACTAAACACCTTATGTGGAAGTTGTACAACTTTAAATTCACAAACACACTCACTACTCAAATCACATAACACATTATGATCTTTATATTTACCATAACTACTAGAGGGATACCAAAATGAATGACATGGATATGCCATCCATACAGGGACATGATTGGCTTAGTATGCAATACCAAAGTCACTATCACCTGGTGCCACTATCAGGGATATAGGTAGACACTCTATTCCTCCAGGTCAGGATGAATGTACTTGATACCCATTCACAAAAGAATGCAAACATTAAGTGCAAATGCTCAAGATACAAATAGACAAATCACATATAACACAAGATAATTACAATTAAGGAGAACATGACATCATCGAGATCTTGCAAGTGACTACAACTCCGTCTCACTTTGTATAGACACCAAGGGAAAATATGCTTAGCATTGATGTGGTAAAGTAATACACACCATACATGTTAGAATTCTTTAGAATAACTGAGAGGGGGGGCGGGGGGGCGTGAATCAGTTATTCAAGGTCCAAATGCCCTAATAGTACTTTTTCAACACTTTTAATAAATCCATACACTTTTCATCCATCCAAACTCAAATCAACCATATTAATAAGTTATAGTAAATCATTATGCAGAAATAAAGCATTCAGGATCAACACATGACACAATGATTTATGTGGAAACCCAATTTGGGAAAAACCACCAGTAACATGCTACTTGATTCTCACTCTTCTGAAGTGATGCCCTGTTAAAAGCTTGCCCTGGTAAAGGCTTACAACACACTGTTAAATGTGACCTTGTTAGAGGATTTCACCAAACTGTTAGGAATGGGCCTGGTTAAAGGACTTTAGAACATTCACTTGGAATGTCACCCTGTTAAAGGATTTATCTCATGACTATCAAACCAACCTAAGTCCATAGGATTTAAACTAACTGTTACAATTGCTAGAAAGTAACAATAATGACCTTTTGATCTGATATAACTTACAACATACTTTGAAGATTTCAGATCACACTTTCAGTTCAATCCTTATGCTTGGCTTCAATCACTTTAGCTCTGATTGCTTGTCTTCTTATCAAGCTTTGTCTCTTTGAGTCTTCTTACTCATCATGCCAATGCATCCATATCTGGGGTCTTCTTATTGAAATAGAGTAACTATGCTCTCTCTCCTCCTTATCACCTCTTTTAGCATTTTATGCTTTCATGCTTGACTGCCTCATTCTCTTTTTTTTTTTTTATGAACTTATGTCTCCTTAAATAGAAATCTGATTTTTGCCTTTGCCGCTCAATTCTCCTTCTCCAATTTTAGGGTTTCAAAAGGTATTAGGTAGGATACAATGTATCTACCTCATATATTTTTCTCATCTAGAAACTTCGTCAGTTGTATCCTTAAAACATTTTACATGGTGTTCTGTGCCACCAGCTCATCATTCTTATCTTCCATTTAATTTACAAACTTCTAGATAACAACCTTGTTGGCTTAGATATGGTGAATCTTCGATTTTCAAAATAATGCAGCAACTCGACATTATTGTTTTTACTGGTGCTCGGCATCTCTATGTTACTCAGCACTATTGGTTTTATTGGTGCTCGGCATCTCTGTGTTACTCGACACTATTGGTTTTACTGGTGCTCGACATCTCTATGTTACTCGACACTATTGGTTTACTCGGCTTCAACTAGGAATCTACTCAGCTCCTACTAGCTTGCTCGACTCCTACTAGCTTTAATGAACTTTTAGCTAGGCTTTACAGATGTCTTAGCTAAAAGTCTTACATCTTTTGATATATTTCAGTGTGCCCATTCTCTGTGTCTTATAGTATGTCATCAACACACTTTTTCATCAATGGCTTAATTGATCCTTGTACTTCATTACAACATCATAACTTCAACCTTTCTCTTGGTGTACTTATTACATCTTATTGATTGCCTCCTCCTTGTCAATCAACTAATTGATAGTATTTGGTTCACTAAAGCAATTGTCATTCCTACAAATAGCAAGTTTGACATCAATGACAAAACAATGATTGAGAACATTCTTTACCATTTTCATATATGATTCCAACAACTTTCCTTTTGATCTTTTCAATCATTTACAACAATCTCCCTCTTTGGCACTGATGGCAAACCAAACTTATCAATTGATCAACTTAATTACCTCCAAGATTTTATATGTTATCTGCTACTAAATTTGCTAGGTTCATCTTTACTAGCTGATCTCATATATCTCCCTCTTTCATATATATTTCCCTCTTGCTTTGTATTGATCAGGTTTCACATTTCTCCCTCTTTGACATAAATGCCAAAGATGTAGCATTTTTGTTATGCAAAATATGAGCTTTGGCTTCTTGTTGTTTTCTCCCTCTGTCACCATGCTTGTGACTGATTTGGAGTTTCTACTCCTGCTGTGATCCTCTGCATCATTCTTCTGATATTTCAATGATTCATTGCTAGTGATGCAGGGCAACTTCCTTGTTGCTTTAAATTTCTTGAGTTAGGGGTATTACCCCCAAATTGCCTCTAAGATATTCATAAGCATCCTTTGGCAACGGTTTGGTGAAAATATCTGCAATTTTTTCCTTTGTGTGAATGTATTCCAACTTCACTTGTTTGTCTTCTACCAGTTCTCTAACATAATGATACTTGATTGTGATGTGCTTGGTTTTTGCATGCATTACTAGATTTTTAGATATGTTTATAGCACTTGTGTTATCACAATATAATATCATAGGTTTTGTTACCTCTTCTTTCATTCCTTCCAATAGATGTGTGAGCCACACAATGTTTGTGCAATTGACTACTACTGCCACATATTCTAACTCAGCAGTGGACTGAGATGTGCATGTTTGTTTCTTGCTAGTCCAGGTAACTAGCCTTTTGCCTAGAAATAATGCACCTCCACTTGTGCTTTTTCTATCATCAATGTTCCCTCCCCAATCTGCATCTGTATATGCATTGAGCTCAAATTTTTCATTCCTTTTGTAGTATAGACCAAAGTTATCAGTTCCTTTAAGATATCTCATTATCCTTTTTACTGCTATGAGATGATTTTCTTTAGGATTAGCAGAGAATCTAGCCATTATTCCAACTGCTAATGCTATGTCTGGTCTACTATGTACAACATATTGTAGTTTTCCAATCATGGATCTGTACATTGTTTGATTGACTTTAGTTGATTCATCATTTTTGGACAGCTTATTTTCTGTTGCCATTGGTGTGCTGACTAGTTTGGACTCCTCTAATCCAAATGTTTTAAGAATCTCTTTGATGTATTTTGATTGTTTCACAAATATACCATGTTTGAGTTGATGTACTTGCAATCCAATAAAGAATTTGATTTCTCCAAACATAGACATCTCAAATTCATGTTTCATTTTGTCAGCAAAGCCTTTGCAAAGCACTTCCTTTCCACCAAACACTATGTCATCCACAAAGATTTCAGATACAATAATGTCTTTACCTTCTTCTGCTTTGATGTACATGTTGCTGTTATCATCAGTTCTTTCAAATCCTATTTGTATTAGATACTTGTGAAGTCTCTCACACCATGCTCTAGGTGCTTGTTTCAAACCATAGAGTGCTTTATGTAGCTTACAAACCATATCCCTGTTGTTTTCATCAACAAATCCTTCTGGTTGTTCAATGTAGACTTCTTCTTCTAGTATGCCATTTAAAAAAGCAGATTTTACATCCATCTAATAGACTTTAAAATCTTTATATGCAACATATTCAAGTAAAGTTCTTACTCCTTCCATTCTAGCAACAGGGGCAAATGTTTCCCCATAGTCTATTCCTTCTTCTTGAGCATAACCCTTGCATACTAGTCTAGCTTTGTTTCTGGTAATCTCACCATTCTCATCTAGCTTGTTTCTGAATACCCATTTGGTGCCAATCACATTCTTGTCAACTGGTTTGGGAACCAGACTCCAAGTTTTGTTCTTCTTAATTTGATCAATCTCTTCTTTCATAGCTTTGTACCAGTCATCATCTTGTAATGCACCATATACTATCTTAGGTTCATATTTTCTGATTAGACATGATTCATGTCTTAGTCTGTTCCTTGTCATTGGTCTTGCATCTTTGTCACCAATTATTTGTTCAGTAGGGTGATGTCTTTTTACATATTTAGATAATCTTGGTTCTGTCCTTGTTTCCATGTTTGATATTTCTAATTTAGGGTCACTATGTACTGAGTTTTCATGTTGTTCTATGTCTCTTTCATTTGTACTGACTTTAGAATCAGATTGTGCATTTTCTTCATTCTGCAACTCAGCTTCTAAATGCAACTCGACATTCACTGGTTGTGTGTTAGCTGAAACTGAAACTTTTTGTTGAGTTTCAATTTGATTGACATCATCCTCATTAGTCATTCCTTCATAAGAATACACAAAAGTTCTGTATTCATCCATTCTTTTTGGTTCTTTAGCTTGGAATTCTGTATGTTCATCAAAGTTTACATTTGCACTTTCCACAATTTTATTAGTGTTAGTATTCAAACACTTGTATGCCTTACTTCTAGTGGAATAACCAAGGAATATGCCTTCATCGCTTTTTGCATCAAATTTTCCATTTCTAGCATCTTTAAGGATAAAACATTTGCAACCAAATATTTTGAAATGTTTTACATTGGGTGAGTGACCATACCATAATTCAAAAGGTGTTGTATTTGTACCTTTCTTGACTTGTACTCGGTTCAGTGTATGAACAACTACACTTACAACTTCTCTCCGGTATTTTAGAGCAACAATCTTGTCCATCATTAATGTTCTAGTACAGTCAATCACAGATCTATTTCTTCTTTCAGCAATTCCATTCTGTGGGGGAGTTCTTGGAGCTGACATTTGTCTTTTGATTCCTTTATCATTACAAAATATCTCGAATTCATTTGATGTAAATTCACCACCTCTGTCTGATCTTAAGCATTTCAAGCTTTTTCCTATTTCCTTTTCAACTCTAGCCACATACCACTTAAACATTTGAAAAGCATCAAATTTTTGTTTTAAGAACATAATAGTCATCATCCTGGAATAGTTATCAACAAACAACATTATGTATTTATCTCCTCTATAGCTTTGCACTTCTATTGGATCACATAAGTCAGTATCAACTAGTTCAAGTACTTCTTTGGATGTATAGTTTTTGCTTTTGAAACTTGAATTTATCATCTTTCCTAGCTGACATTGTTTGCACATAATATTATCAGGCTTCTTCAATTTTGGTAAACCTCTAACTTTCTTCATTTTACTGATCTAGACCAGATTGTCAAAGTTGACATGACATAATCTTCTATGCCACAACCATTCATCATCAAATTTTGCAATAAAACAAGAAACATCATCCATATCAAGGTAAAAAAGATTACTCCTTGTTTGATCTCCTTTTCCTATCAGTTTACCATCAGTATCATAGATTTTTGCAGTCTTGTTTCCAAATTCTACTTTGCATCCTATATTGCCTAACTGTGAGACACTCAGCAGATTGTAGTTTAATCCTTCAACATAGTATGCATTATCACATGAAATTTGTTCTGTGAGCTTAATGGAGCCTTTTCCTTTGATTTGACATGGAGCATCATTACCAAATCTAACACTATTTCCATCATACTGAGTAAAGTTAACAAACTTACTTTTGTCTCCTGTCATGTGATGTGAGCATCCACTATCTATGATCCACCTGTCATTCTTGTTCATACATGTTACCAATGCTATGGGCTCTTCTTCATCAGATTGATCCTTCATGGCTACATAAACAACTTCATCATCATTGTCATCAGAATTTTCTTCAACAATATAACACTTCTTACCTTTTTCTTTGTAATCTCTCTTGTCATCATCTCTTCTGAATTTATTTTTGTTGCCTTCCTTGTAATCCTTTTTCTATGGACACCTAGCTGTAATATGACCTACTTCATTGCAATTGAAACAAATGATAGGCATCTTACCTTTGAATTTTCCTTTTCCTCTGTGAAATCTTATAGCAAGCAGTGCTTCCAATTGTTCCACATCTTCCTCATCAGTGCTACTGTCATTGGATACATACTTCATTTTTCTTCCTTTCTTTGATTTCACCTGTTCAACATCTTTTAGTGATAACTTAGCCTTAAAGGCAGATTCAACATTCTTTGGTTTGTAGTTGTCAAAATTAGATAACTCAAAAGCAGTGAGTCTACCTATTATACCTTCAAAACTTAGATTATTTCCTGGTATACATCTTAGTTCTTGTATTGCTGACACTCTAATAGCATAGATAGGGAGCAAGGTTCTTAAGAACTTACTATTAACAATATCTTCATCCAGTTGACCACTTAAGCATCTTATTGCACTTACCACTTCTTTTATTCTTGCGCCATACTGAGTAGCATTCTCATTTTCCTCCATTTTCATATCATCAAACTTTCCTCTAAGACTTTCTCTTTTTGCTCTTTGTACATTCTGATCTCCTCCATAGATGTCTGATAGGGCTTTCCACATTTTGAATGCAATGTCACATCCTTTGATATCATCAAATTCAACATAGTTGAGTGCAGAGGCAATCTCTAGCATTGTCTGATTGGGTTCCTACTTGTTTTTCATGTCTTCTGCAGTAAGAGTACCAGTTGGATCTACATGTTCAATGATAATTGAATTTTGGGCATAATCTCCTATGGATCCAAGATGTAGCTTCATCAAACTTTTTCATGCAACAAAGTTGTCTTTGTTGAGCTTGGGAACTTCTCTCTTAGGCATTTTGATCTTTTCTGCTTATAGTTCTTTTAAACTGAATTGGCAGTAAAGCTCTGATACCACTTGTTAGAATTCTTTAGAATAACTGAGAGAGGGGGGGGAGGTGAATTAGTTATTCAAGGTCCAAATGCCCTAATAGTACTTTTTCAGAACTTTTAATAAATCCATACACTTTTCATCCATCCAAACTCAAATCAACCATATTAATAAATTACAGTAAATCAATATGCAGAAATAAAGCATTCAGGATCAACACATGAGACAATGATTTACATGGAAATCCAATTTGGGAAAAACCATTAGTAACATGCTACTTGATTCTCACTCTTCTAAAGTGATGCCCTGTTAAAGCCTACCCTGCTAAAGGCTTACAACACACTGTTAAATGTGACCTTGTTAGAGGATTTCACCAAAGTGTTAAGAATGGGCCTGATTAAAGGACTTTAGAACATTCACTTGGAATGTCACCCTGTTAAAGGATTTATCTCATGGCTATCAAACCAACCTAAGTCCATAGGATTTAAACTAAATGTTACAATTGCTAGAAAGTAACAATAATGGCCTTTTGATCTTATATAACTTACAACATACTTTGAAGATTTCAGATCACACTTTCAGTTCAATCTTTATGCTTGGCTTCAATCACTTCAGTTCTGATTGCTTGTCTTCTTATCAAGCTTCGTCTCCTTGAGTCTTCTTACTCATCATGCCAATGCATCCATATCTGAGGTCTTCTTATTGAAATAGAGTAACTATGCTCTCTCTCCTCCTTATCACCTCCTTTAGCATTTTATGCTTTCATGCTTGACCGCCTCATTCTCTTTTTTTTTTTATGAACTTATGTCTCCTTAAATAGAAATCTGATTTTTGCCTTTGCCGCTCAATTCTCCTTCTCCAATTTTAGGGTTTCAAAAGGTATTCGATAGGATATAATGTATCTACCTCATATCTTGTTCTCATCTAGAAACTTCGTCAGTTGTATCCTTAAAACATTTTACATGGTGTTCTATGCCACCAGCTCATCATTCTTATCTTCCATTTAATTTACAAACTTCTAGATAACAACCTTGTCGGCTTAGATCTGGTGAATCTTCGATTTTCAAAATAATGCAGCAACTCGACATTATTGTTTTTACTGGTGCTTGACATCTCTGTGTTACTCAACACTATTGGTTTTACTAGTGCTCGACATCTCTGTGTTACTCGGCACTATTGGTTTTACCTGTGCTCGACATCTCTGTGTTACTCGGCACTATTGGTTTACTCGGCTTCAACTAGGAATCTGCTCGACTCCTACTAGCTTGCTCGGCTCCTACTAGCTTTAATGAACTTTTAGTTAGGCTTTACTGATGTTTTAGCTAAAAGTCTTACATCTTTTGATATATTTCAGTGTGCCCATTCTCTGTGTCTTATAGTAAGTCATCAACACACTTTTTCATCAATGGTTTAGCTGATCCTTGTACTTCATTACAATGTCATAACTTCAACCTTTCTCTTGGTATACTTGTTACATCTTATTGATTGCCTCCTCCTTGTCAATCAACTAATTGATAGTATTTGGATCACTAAAGCAATTGTCATTCCTGCAAATAGCAAGTTTGACATCAATGACATAACAATGATTTAGAACATTCTTTACTATTTCCATATATCATTCCAACAACTTTCCTCTTGATCTTTTCAATCATTTCCAACAATACAATCTTAATAATGTTACATTAATTAAATTTAATTAAATAATAATTTATAGGACAATCCAAGCTATGTAAAGTAAAAGTGAATGACTAATATCCACAAAATATAAGCACCATAATCATGAATATAATAAACATGATCCAAACGCATAATTCGTAATCTATATCTGAATACAAAATAAACTATATATTATCATAAAGCATAATGTCACATCACTTCCATCATCATGTGGATATGATCAAAGTAAAATAGAAACATAGTCCGATATATAAAATCTATGGTACTGAAGTTTTAGGTCTCTCTAAAACCCATAGTGTTTTAGATCCCTTCAAAACTTATTTTTTACTTAATAAAAAACATCTATGATACTAACAATGGAAATAATGAACAATCATCAATGCACCTCATCATGTAGATAATCAAATAATAAAAACAAGAGTATCCTTTAGATCAAAATAACCATGAAACATAATGCACACACGAGAGTCACTATAAATATGGTCTTTAAAGGTGTATGGAAACACGTGTAACCTCATCTGTTATTAGAATTATTGGAGCTTTGTCATTAAGATGAGTTTTCACCTCAATGTCCTTTTTCGAAATAGGTATTTATTGAGTATTCCTAGAATTCAATTAGGAACTAGACAAAGAAAATGTAATGTCATTTAGACTTTTTAAAGCAATTTGCAAAATAATAAACAAATTTTTTTCTTCCACATTTGCTGAATTTCCCCACCATTTTCTTGTCAATTTTGTACTAATATTTTAAAAGGGATCTAAGAGGGGACGGAAGGAGGGATGGAGTTCTAGATGGTAGAGAGGGAGGTAGGGAGGGCGTTCAGATAGTAGAGATGGAAAGAGGGAAAAGATGATGACCTTACCTATGTAGAAGGAGTTATCATTGATGAGGCTAGTACACAAGAGGCCATTTTCTATCATAGGAAGCTCCTTCACCATAACAAAAGGACATGATAATTCTTTAACATTGAGAATTTATGAATCAAAATTATTTAAGAAGTGAAACATTTAGAAAAAAAGCATAACACTATTTTGGTGATGAATATGTTGAAATGCCACCTTTGTATTAAGCGAAGATGGTAGAAAGGCATGTTATGTATTTTGGTGATATCAATGTAATTGAATTGTTTATGTATTTGGTATGCTAGAAGTGGATTTTGATAGATCTTGAACCTATTTACAATGAATTAATCATTAGAAAAATAGAATGGAGGGAGGGATGAATCACAAAAAGGATGCCTCTACCAATGCAATAGAATGTGCCATTGATGAGGATACTATGGACTCAATCATAGGTGTCATTTCAATTTTCAACTTGTGGGTGATAGGGGGCCATTTTTTGTCACAAGGAATGCCTCCAACATAATAAAAATATATGATAATGGTTTTACATTAAGACCATATGAAGACAACTAATTTAAAAAGTGAAACTTTTTGAAAAAAAATATAACATTATTTTGGTGATGACTATGTTGTTGAAATACAACTTTCATATAAAGTAGAGATGTTAGAAAGGTATGTTACATATATTTGTATTCTCAATGTTATCAAATTGTATATGTCTTTAATATGATTAAAGATGATTTTGATTGGGCTTGGACCCATTTACAATGAATTAATCATTAGAAATTTCAATGAGAATGATGAGATATGAGACAAACTCAACTACCTAATCAAAATGAATGAGAGATAAACATAACTACAATTGGGTCACCTTTCACATCAACCCAAAAAAGCCAATAAAGATCCCTATGACCAATCTAGGAAATATTGAAAAAATCTTTTTAATCTTACAATGTGTCTCTCTAACATGTTATTAAGAAGGATTTGGGAAATTTGTTTTTCCTTTATACAATAGTACATGAAATATTATCATCCATGTACTTAAAGAAAGGAGAAGAAAATAAAATTCCTCCAAGGAGGGTTCATCTATGTGTACAATAAGATTTATAGAAAGTTGAGTTTGGTAGGCCAAATAATGAGTAGTCATCATAAGTGTAGGTTGAAGCAGATATGAAACCACAAGCATAATATGTTACGCAATCAAAGAATAAAGTAGTTGGAACATGTTAATAGGAACCAATGAGATGGTAGGGATAGGAATTGGTAGAGTTATATCTCTTGAGAAGATAATTTATCACTGTTAAGATTGATGTAATCTCAAGGAATGAATCGACTCTTGCATCACATCATTTCTACTAGCAATTTGGCGAGTTAGGGTGATCAAGACAACTAGATTCATGCAAGATGTGTTTCAAGGTTTAAATGGAATACTATGTAGAATACTAGAACTCTATTGATTGAAAAACAATAATAGATACAAATATTTTGACTATTGCAAGAAAAACTACAAACTATTAGGATTAAGTGCTAGGATTCACAAGGTCATTGCCTTGGGCACTTGCATGAGTCTAGGATGAAAGTGCGAATGCAAGATGTTTGTGTGACTAAATTTAATACCATATGAGCATGACATAAATAATAAAGTAGTTGTTTGATGCTCTAATTAATTTATATTTAGCAAAATAACATTATAATAGTAAAAAAAATCTAGATGATTATATGATGGAAATAACAAGAATGAAGGGGAAAAAGAGAGGTATATAATGAAAACCAAGATGGAAGAACTTGTGATTATACCTTCTTCCTCTTCTTTGAAACTTTCGCACACATAAATAAGGTAAAAATGTTAGACACATGTATGTAGACTTGTCTCAATCAAGCCCCTTCTTTCATGTTTATACCTCAACAACTAGATAATTGATGATAGATAACTAAAGATATGATAAAGGAGTAATAGTAAATAAAGAAAAAAGAACACAGTTAAGATAATATGTCATGCTATAAACAATGAAATGAAATATAGTGGAAGACTCCCCTTCAAAGGCATAAAGTCAAAGCTCAATAGAGTGAAGGCAAGGTGACAAAAAAGATGAAGTCAAGATTATATTTCCTCAACTACCAAGAAGAACCAAAGTCTATATAACAAGAAAAAAAGGTATTAAAGTGGGACCAAATTGAATCTTAAAGATGAACTCTTTAAGCTAGCTTAATAATTCTTGACACTGGTGGATAATAATGAGAGGTACTAAATTATAGGGTGACAACTGTAATGTCTCAATGACTCATTAGAGACGTGTTCTAACTAGGCTATATGGTGAAGAATCTTGGGTGAAAAGGGAAAGGGAGAGGGACTTGGAGGCTTACAAGAAATTTTGTTTTTTTTTGGCTAAGGTAGGAGCATCACATAATGGTAAATTACACAAGGTGCAATTTTACGACCTTACTTTTCCCCCCACCTTAGCGAGCATATCATAACTAAAGATGCAAGATAAAGTAGATAAACTATTTAGATGACATGAGGGTATTTCAACCACATGAGGTTGTGCCCAAGGGGAAAGCCCTGAATTGTTGTGAAACTATACCCAACATGCTAACTAAAATAAATGTGTTATATGAAAGAGAGATAATGATTAGTTACCAAGATCAATCATTGTTAACATGCTAGTATGTGTAGAAAGTCATGTTATTCTAGATAGACACACAATAGGGAGATTTTGAGTGCACCAGTACAAGTACCAAAAGCTAGATAGTCACATGATAGGGCATATTTTGACATTCATCCAATTGAATAGTGAAAGCTACATAGTCATATTATACCAAAAAAAATAAAAAATATTGGTACAAGTAGAAAATGCTAGATAATTGTATGATAGGGTGAGAGATTATGAGTACATTGGTAGTAGTGCTAGCTAGCCACATGATAGGGAGAAAGATATGCTAACATGGGTAGTAAATATAGGTTTCTACATGATATGGAAAATATATTTGCTAGATAAGTGGATCAATCCCCACAAAGGAAAATAACCAAATAAAATAAATTGAATATTAAAGAAATTTGTGATATAGAGAAAATTAGGTAATAATAAGATATAATAGCCCCATTTAGAATGGATTATGTGTCTTAGAGGGGATCATTACACATTATAATGAAAGAAATAGACATAATGAGAAATAAATGTACAAGATGTTTCCATGGAATGTCACCCCCCAACAGGTGACACATGATATCCACAACACCTAGACAAGCTAGCAATGATATGAGTATACTGTATCAACTTAAAATCATCCAAGTATGTGCATGAAAAATACAATAACATGATGAAATTTTTTTATTTAATGATAGATAATCCTATGTTTCCAAGTAATAGTAGAGTATAGGGGTCCTCTAGAGTGGAAAAACATTAACATATAAGTGCAAAGAAAAAAACATGCATGATTTTATCTAGACATGTAGAAGCAAGTATTGGCTCATAGATCATCCACCAACAAATCATTGTCCTCTCAATATTTGATCATATGGAGAAGGTATTTAATACTATAATAGTATGGAGGCTATGACAACCAAAGCGACCTACCTACAACTAAAGCTAAGGACAAATCCACTTTTAAATCCTCATCCAAAATCTCAATTTGGTGGCTATGAGGGATGTTGTGAAGATCATCATTAACATTGAGATATCCTCATAATAGTAGAACATACATGCATCATAACATGAAATAAACTCAACTTGAGGTAATTGTGAAGAAGACATACAAATGACCTCTAAAAAATGGGTAGTGACAAGATAAGAGAAACCAAAGCTCAGTCTACTACAAACATAAAAATTGAAAAGTGATATGCTATAGTTGACATAGGGTGACAAAACTCAAGCATTGATACTTGCTCTAAATATCTTTTAAAGGATGAAGGAGACACCCTCTTATTTACTAAAGTTTTCCCAAGCACCCCATGAAAGCTTGGATGGTGATTAGGAGATAGTATAGGTTGAGTAGACATGACATCACTAAACACAACTTGTCTAATTTAGGGTGAATTAGTTATCCAATAGTTAAAACATTTATCTTCTTTAAATAAACTTAACCATTCAACCAAAGTAAAAAACAACCATTATAAGATGCACATAGACAATTACACTAGATATGTTAACTAGGAGAACCCTTGACTAGAGGAAAAACTCTGATGGGAATGATGCCCAAAAGATGATGTACTAAAATAAATATTCCTAGTTAGAGGATGGACCCTGTTAGGAGTCTATTACAAAATTTAGTACATAGAGTCACTATTAGGAGACTTTGAATCCTTTTTAGGAGATTCCAATCATATTAGGAGTTGTGCCAACCCTAATAGGAGTTGCTGTACAATGTATCAAGAAGAGCTTACTGCCCAAACATGCAATTTCAACTACAAGAAGAGCTCATTGCTCAAACATGCAATTTACTATTATGTCCTTCTTTCTTTTATTCTATCAACTGAACCAAACACTATTAGACCTTGTAGACCAGGTCACGAAGCTTAGATCCAAATATCAAACCTCGAATCACTCAACAAAATCTCGTCAATGAAGTTTCCTTCACTTCCTCTCTGCTCTGCTCAACTTTGCATTCCACTGTTATGCTTCTTACAAATATCATCCTCATCCATATGATGGTAAAGGAAATTTTTCTTCCTTTATACCAAGTCTATAAAAAAATTCCCTGAGTTGGTTGCTAGACCTTTTCAATTATTCATTATAGGTCTACATTAAGAACATGTTACACTTAGTGATATCATTAATCTTCCACCTTGCAACTTGAATAAATTTCCATACACACAATATTATGATGAGATAACTTAGCCACATCATCACCAACATGTCTTCTACACATCTTCAACCTTGATTCTTAGAATAACAATTCTGTTAAGAGATATAACAAGTTTATCGGAACATGCCTCTATAAACTCTATCTTAGAATAGACATCACCAAAACTTACATAACATCTTCCAAACTTATCATTTCTTCATCCGACATTAACCACATATACTAGATACTCAGACGTATCTCCCATAACCTTGGATGGTGAGAATACTTTTTAGCATGCTTCTAGCACCCACATTTTAAGCTTCCAAATCAACCCCATCAACTAAATCTTTTGTTGGTTTGTTTTGCTGATTATGATGTTGTTGAAAATCTTGATTTGTAAAGAAGATGATGTTTTGAATTCATATTAAACTTAAACATTGAACTTCAAAGTTCAGAGGTTCAAATTTGAAGTTCAGGATCCACTAGTTCAGAATTTCAATGTAGAAGCAATGATTCAAAAGATCGAAGGTTCAAAGTTTAGATACTCATGGTTTAGGTTTTGAGATGCGAGTTCAAGGCTCAAGACTAGATTCAATTTAGAGTTATTTAGTCATCTTTGGTATATCTTAAACCTTGGAGATTGTCCATACGATAGGAAGATTAATGAATGCCCAAAGGTGTTATGAATGCATACACATTTTTCAGATGTCTCTTAGAGGCAAGTAGGATTAACTTTAGATCTAAGGTGATCAAAACCTCATTATATGAAGTATTCATACTTCATCAAAATGTTGATGATACTAGATTGATAGAAGGAAAAGCTAAGAGGTTGATTATTACACATTCCCAACAATATTGTTTAGATTTGATTGCCAACTATCAAGCCAGGAATACCAGAACTTGGGAATCCTACCAAAGCCTTGTGATCTAATGAATAGAACTCTGGTGCTTATGTCATAATAAGGAATGATTGTTTAATTTGGCCCTCTATGTTCCATTGAGAGATATGAAGAGACTTCCCATAAGATCAATAACTCTAACCGACAAAATTAAGAGCATATGTGATGATAGTTGGCAGTGATCACTTGAAGGTATTCAAGGGAATCTTATAACTCTGTATGGCACAGGGCGCTTTAGACTACCTAGTTCATTTAACACTACAATGCTATCACACAGTTGTGCAAATATCCTTGTGAATCCATGTATCGAGCTTTGGCAAAGCAACAAAAAATTGTGTTTTGTGCTTACCATTACCTTTTCAAAATATTCCTATCATTCACAAGCAAATGGAGTTCAACATCTCACGAGATCTTGGCTCATAT
The DNA here is from genome assembly GCA_028749045.1 of Cupressus sempervirens. Taxonomy (NCBI): domain Eukaryota; kingdom Viridiplantae; phylum Streptophyta; class Pinopsida; order Cupressales; family Cupressaceae; genus Cupressus; species Cupressus sempervirens. The sequence goes on along the minus strand of CM053787.1, from coordinate 1,006,084,993 downwards.
CAGTTTGGAAGCCTCTTAATATGCAATTGTGCCTCTCCACATTGAAGCTTAAGTTGTGGAAATGGAACTCCCACGAGGGTAGTGGCATCAAACTGTGGAAAGAATACGCATCTTGTACTCTCTGGAATACTGAGGTTCTCAGGTTATTAAGGAGTCAAGCCTAGTAGGTGTATGAGTGTTCGGGTCACCTCCTACATAACATGTTGCGAAGATGTCATATATGTGAGGAAGTTCCATGAAATCGGTCCAATGCTACCGATGTATCAACATACAACACCGCCGATGCACAACACCAGAGTAGATTTAAAAGAACCCAACCCGATAAATAGATAGTAATAAAAATTAGAAGCCATACTTATCGACCCACAATATTGGTAGATCTTCTCACCAAGTTCAAAGAATTCATTCTAAGCATGAAAGTTTAGAAGGTGAAAGAAGACTATTTCACAGAATGCTCTAACAAGTAAAAGGTAAAGGAGTGACATCGTAATCTCAAGAGGTATTATGTATTTTGGGTTTCATTGAGGATAATTCAAGTGTTGGAATCCTAAAGATGTAGATATAGTCACTGTTGTGTTTTAGCCGAAAGGCCCTCAATTGTTGGTTCTCCCAAATTGCGGTCACTCATATAAGCCTTAAGGTAGTCATAATCCCTTGTGCTCATTAAATTCTCAGAGATTGAATGCTTGGTAGTTCATATACTTCGGTTGGAGGATTATTGAAAGTCAATGATATTCAAACAACAGGAGGAAGGTCGCAAACTATTTAATGGAAGGCACATACATTGAAGTGTGAATTAGTGATTCATTATAACCAACAGTATGGGTATTAATAATAAAGATGCATGGAAGCTGCAAGTGGATGAATCCTATGATAGGTATAATGCGATGCCAAGTTTTCCATGTGTCTTACTAATTGGTTCCACTAACTATCACTTCCGCATTATTTGCATGAATAAAAAGTGCCTGCGGGTTGCTAAAGAACAACACGAGCATTACATCTAGCTGATGTTAAACCATCTCTGTCTAAGGCTTTGAACCAAATATTGCAGCTCGTATGCAACCATTTCAAGACTAATGCAGTAGCTAAAGATCTACTGAAGAAAGTCAAGGCATACAGAATCACTAGGCATATCACACGGGTGTGTTCAAGCATGAGAATAAAGGAATGTATGAGGCACATGTAAATTGTTTGACAAAATGCCTTCCCTGAAGATGATAGAAATATCTTGTGACCACCACGATGAAGGATTCCAAAAGTAATTTATTCTCCATATCTCTCTCTGAATTACACTTAGAATACACTTGTCGACACATGGCATGTTTTAATCTACCTTTCTTCATATGATTGCAAATTATCTATAGGGAGAAAAGAGACTAGAAAAGGGAAAAGGGAAGAATATTATTATCAAATGAAGTTGAACCTTTCAGTTTTCCTTCATGTTTTAAAAGAATCAGTTATATTGGCAACTGAAAGGTCACTGCCAGGCAGAGAAGATGTTAAATATGGAATTCAATGATATCGAGTGGGTTCTTTTTTTTTCCTGTGAGAGATAGAGAGCTGGAGTAGGGGGAAGGAACTTACTTTTTTTTTTTTTTGCATTTTCATTCTACGCATTTAGAGTTGGAATTTTTGTAATAGATTTAGTATAAGTTGTTAGCAAATAGAATCTGAGTATTATTATTTGTGATGTTCGAGATAGTAGGGGTTTATTTCTAAATTGTAGTATTTAGTTATTTCTCCTATGATTATTATCAATCAGAGTATTGTTGTATTCAGGTTTGGGCATCATCTTGCATCTTGTGTTAAATAATGAATGTTTTGTATATCAGAGTATTTGTAGATGTTCCTATTATAGGAATTAGAATTATTTAGCTTTCTCTTTCATTTCATTTTGCATTGCATTTGCATAAGAATCATTCTCATTGCATTACCAATGTCGAGGAGTCATAGGAAATGTGGATTCCTGAGGTTGGTTAGGTTTGAAATTGAATTCACTGCCTGAGTTAGTTATGTCTAGGGCTGGCTTGGTTTTTCCTCTTTTGTTCTCAAGTTAAGAATGTACCCAATTAGTTTAGGAATAAAACAAGATTTATTGAATATCATTGATAAGGGAGTTGTACCTTTTAATTTAGAGGAAATCTTTCAACCTAATGATAGATTATCCAACTATTGGTATCAAATTGTTTCTCACAGATTTGGGTATTTGAGAGTTAAATTGAAAAGAACAATATGTTTACCAACATATTCTTGGCGACTCTACTGGGGAGGCAGAAAAGAAGATTATTGTTGAAATTTGTTTCCTTAGTTCTTATTTTTATCTCCACTTGCAGAAGATTGGTGACTCTAATTTAAAAAGACCATGCCTTTTAAAGTTGTGAAAGGGAGGAGGCCAAGCCTTTCCTTTATTGAACTTTATCATACTCATGATCCAGTCTTGCATAATCTTTTTGACACTTTTAGAGAAAGCATTACCTATGGAAGAAAAGTGAACCTGAGCATTAAAGAAGATCATGCACCAGTTGTGTTATGGAAAGGTGTCTGTGCCATGTATCACAAATTGAAAGAGTTGGAGGTGAAGACGAAGTTATTACAACACTATGAAGAAAGGGTGTTCCAGCTTAGTGAAGAATTAAAGGTAGGTAATGATGAAGTTTCAGAAGTTCCACCTAATCATGTTTCTCATAATTTTTCAATTTTGAATGAACAAGACCTTTAGCCAAAGAAACAAACCAAAAAATTACCTACCGACCGATGAAGAAATAGATGCTGAGAGTGATCCGAATATGCAATTTCTTTGGGTTTCTTTTAAAGAAAGCATTGTGGAAGGTGAGAAGAAGGGATTGAGTTTCTCCAAAGATCATCAATCTACCTTGATGCTAAATTGCATGATCCAAAGGTATTTTAATGTCTAAGATCAAAGAAAAGGATAATATGTTTCAACAAATTTGTCTGGAGAAAAACCAGTAATAAAAGAATATCCATTTGCAAATTGCTTGGTCCTTGGAGAGCAAGAAACGTTTTGGTTTCTAGATGTGCCCATTTCGATGAACAATGAGATTCTTGAAGATGGTAACTGAAGATGAAAAAGAAGATTTGTCCATACCCTCTTTTCTTCCTATTGTTGAAAGTTTTAGATTTGAAGAAAATGGCGAAGATTATATTTTGCATAACATTCTTTATGAAAGTTAGCCTTCTGTTTGTACACAAGTAGAATATGAGACTTATAAGTTTGAAGAAGATAATACGAAAGAAAATGTTCAATTTGCAGTATTAGAATCATTTTATTTTGTAAAAGATGCCAAGTTGAGTATTCTTGATGAATTATGTATTGATGAAAAGGCTGAAACATGTTTTAACGAACATCATTTTAAGTCTAAAGATGTGGTTGAAGAAGTGGTTGCAAGGAAAAATTTTAAACAAAGACCTTTGATGACTAATGAAGTGGTGCATCATCATAAAGAGGATGAAGAGCCCGATTATATTTTTCTTTGCCACGAAATGGAAATTTATCAAATCTTGACACCTGCCCAAGGTGAGCCTTCCTCTACATTTGATTTAGGTATTGGAGTTTTGAATTTGGATAGAGATTTTTTAGACTTGATAGCCACTAGAAATGATGAAGTTACTTCAGTTTAGATTGACCCTATGTGCAATGAAGAATCATTTTATTTCAGCCTTGATTTGAAATCTGAAAGTTCTATTCAAATTGACTGTGATAAATGTGCATATGATGGAATATCATTTTCAGAACCATTTGAGTATTCTGACTTTGTCAATCTTGTTTCAGATGCTAAAATCTCTATTGATAGTGGTATTGTAGAAAGAGATGAATGTGAGTATGCTCACGTACTAGATTTGGAATCTTTATACTTTTTTTCCTCACAAAAAATGATCATTTGTGCAAAAAGAAATGTACAAGAAGGTATGGATGAATCATAAATTTATGACGAAGCATGGTTGTTTGGAAGAGATTTCTAGGCCACATATTTTCATCATGCCTCTGGATTCACTTTTGATTATGATGAAGTTGCCAAGAGGGAATGGTTTTGGTTTAACTTGTTGGAGCACAATTTTCTTTTTCGAAAAGGTTTATACTTCTCCTTTTCAATTAATGGTCACGTATGAGTCCATTTCTCTTCTCATTTCCTTTGGTGAGATCTCCTCACCTGTGTTTGTAGTTAGTTTGCTTCTATAATTTTTGGTGTGCTTAGCCTAGCTTTCCCTTGTTTTGTGTTTTTGGTTGTTTTCAGTTTTGGTTTTGGGCCTTGCTCCCCTCTACCTTCTTGGAAAATAGCTCTTTGATTATCTTGTTTATACTTAGAATCTATAGCCCAATGGATAAGACACTTCTTTTTACTAGAGACATTGGATTCTTTATGTCCCTTATGGTCCATATCCCTAGTTAGAGCTAGGTGTTAGCATGCTTCTAGCACCTACATTTTAAACTTCCAAATCAGCCCCATCAAGTAAATCTTCTATTGGTTTGTTTTGCTGATAATGATGTTGTTGAAAATCTTGATCTATAAAGAAGATGGTGTTTTGAATTCATGTTAAACCTAAATGTTCAACTTCGAAGTACAGAGGTTCAAATTTGAAGTTAAGGATTCATTAGTTTGAAATTTCAATATAGAAGCACTGATTCAAAAGATCAGTGGTTCAAAGTTCAAATACTCATGGTTTAGGTTTGAGATGTGAGTTCAAGGCTCAAGATTAGATTCAATTCAGAGTTCTTTAGTCACCTTTGGTATATCTTAAACCTTGGAGTTTGTCCATATGACATGAAGATTAATGAATACCCAAAGGTGTTATAAATGTAGACATTTTTCAGATGTCTCTCAGAGGTAGACATGATTAACTTCATATCTAAGGTGCTCAAAACCTCATTATATGAAGTATTCATACTTCATTAGAATGTTGATGATACTAGATTGATAGCAAGAAAAGCTAAGTGGTTGATTATTACACATTCCCAATAATATTGTTTATATTTGATTGCCAACTATCAAGCCATGGATACCAGAAATCAACAATCCTACCAAAGCCTTGCAATCTAATGAATAGAACTCTAGTGTTTATGTTATAATAAAGAATGATGATTCAATTTGGCCCTCTATGTTCCATTGAGCGATATTAAGAGACTTCCCATAAGATCAATAACTCTAACCTACAAAATTAAGAGCTTATGTGATGATAGTTGGTAGTGATCACTTGAAGATATTTAGGGGAATCTTATAACTCTGTATGATTTAGGGCACTTTAGAATACCTACTTTAGTTAGTGCTATCACATAGTTGTGCAAATATCCTTGTGAATCCATGTATCAGGTTTTGGTAGAGTAGTAGAAATGTGTGTTTTGTGCTTACCATTACCTTTTTCAAAATATGCCTATCATTCAAAAGAAAATGGAGTTCAACATCTTATGGGATCTTGGCTCATATCAATTTGGAAGCCTCTTAATATGAAATCGTGCCTCTCCACATTAAAGCTTAAGCTGTGGAAATGGAGCTCTCCTGAGGGTAGTGGCATTAAACTATGGAAATACTATGCATCTTCTACTCTCTGGAATACTAAGGTTCTCAAGTTATTAAGGAGTTGAGCCTAGTAGGTGTATGAGTGATTGAGTCACCTCCTACATAACATGTTGCAAAGATGTCATATATGTGTGGAAGTTCCATGAACTCGACCCAATGCTACTGATGTCTCAACATAAAACACCGCCAATGCACAACACCATAGGAGATGTAAAAGAATCCGAGCTTGATAAATAGATAGTAATAAAAATCATAAGCCATAGTCATCGACCCACAACATTGGTACATCTTCTCACCAAGTTTGAAGACTTCATTCTAAGCACAAAAACTTAGAAGGTGATAGATGACTATTTCATAGAATGCCCTAACAAGTAAAATGTAAAGGAGTGAAATCATAATCTTAAGAGACATTATGTATTTTGGGTTTCATTGAGGATAATTCGAGTGTTGGAATCCTAAAGACATAGATATACTCGCTATTGTGTGTTAGCCAAAAGGCCCTCAATTGTTGGTGCTCCCAAATTGTAATCACTCATATAAGCCTTTAGGCAGTCACAATCCATTGTGCTCATTAAATTCTCAGAGATTGAGTGGTCAATAGTTAATATACTTTGGTTGGAGGATCATTGAAAGTCAATGATATTCAAACAACAAGAGGATGGTTGCAAACTATTTGATGGAAGGCCCATACATTGAAATGTGAATTAGTGATTCATTATAACTAACTATATGGGTATTAATAATAAAGATGCATGGAAGCCGCAAGTGGATGAATCCTATGATAGGTATAATGCGATGCTGAGTTTTTCATGTCTCTTACTAATTGGTTTCAATATAGTGAATAACTATCACTTCTACATTATTCTCATGAATTAAAAGTGCCTACAGGTTGCTATAGTACATCACAAGCATTACATCTAGTTGATGTTAAAACATCTCTCTACAAGGCTTTGAGCCAAATATTGTAGCCTATATGCAACTAGTTCAAGACTAATGTAGTAGCTAATGATCTACTGAAGAATGTCAAGGCATACAGAATCATTAGGCATATCACACAGGTGTGTTCAAGCATGGGAATAAAGGAATGTATGAGGCATAGGTAAACTGTTTGATAGAATGCCTTCCGTAGAGATGATAGAAATACCTTGTGACCACCATGATGAAGGATTCCACAAGAAATTTATTCCCCATATCTCTCTTTGAATTACACTTGGAATACACTTGTCGACACATGGCATGTTTTAATCTACCCATATGATTGTGAATTATATATAGGGAGAAAAGAGACTTGAAAAGGGAAAAGGGAAGAATATTATTATCAAATGAAGATGGATCTTTCAGTTGTCCTTCATGTTTTAAAAGAATTAGTTATATTAGCAACTAAAAGGTCATTGCTAGGCAGAGAAGATGTTAAATATGGAATTCAATGATATTTCATTCTGCATTTTCATTTTTTTGAGAGACAGAGAGCTAGAGTAGGGGAAAGGAAATTAGTTTGGTTTTTCTGAATTTTCATTCTGCATATTTAGAGTTTGAATTTTTGTAATAGATTTAGCATAAGCTATGAGAAAATAAAATTTGAGTATTATTATTTTTGATGTTCAAGACATCATTATTTCTGAATTGTAGTATTTAGTTATTTCTCCTATGATTATTATCAATCAAAGTGTTGTTGTATTTAGTTTTGGGCATCATCTTGCATCTTGTGTTGAATAATGAATGTTTTGTATATCAAAGTATTTTCAGATGTTCCTATTATAGGAATTTGGATTATTTAGCTTTCTCTTTCATTTCATTTTGCATTGCATTTTCATAAGAAACATTCTCATTGCATTACCAATGTTGTGGAGTCATAGGAAGTGTGGATTCCTAGGGTTGGTTAGGTTTAGAACTAAATTCACTAGCTAAGTTAGTTTTGTCTAGGGCTGGCTTGGTTTTTCTTCTTTTGTTCTTAGTTTAAGAACGTATCCAATTAGTTTAGGAATAAAACAAGATTTATTGAATATCATTGATAAGGGAGTTGTACCTTTTAATTTAGAGGAAACCTATCAACGTAATGATAGATTATCCAATTGTTGGTATCAAATTGTTTCTCATGGATTTAGGCATTTGAGAGTTAAATTGAAAAGAAAAATCTATTTACCAACAATACTCAACTAGTTGTTCGTACCAACTGGATCTTTCCACTTGTTCTTTTGTCAGATACCACAGAAGACTTCTATGTTGACATCAATGACAAACTCAATCATGAATATAACATATCATCAGTAACATATCTACAATACTCCCCCATAGGAATATCATCGGCATTCATGCTTCCCACAATCTCTCAACAATCTCTCCCTTTGGCATTGATAGCAACATAGATGAAAAAAATCTAGTTCCAAGAATATCAACAAAAGACTGTTAATCTTTCTTTTCAAATCCTCTTCATTAGTCATTTCCTCCATTGATATACCCCTATGTTCTTTCCATCAATTTTTCATTTCATGTTGTACGTCTTCTTTCTTGTCTTTCTTTCTCCCCATGATGTTTTTCATGTCGTACTTCTCCCCCAAAGACATTAATGTCAAAGGTTTTAGCAACCAAATTTACTACATCAATTCATTCTTACTTAGCTCAAGTGTCCAAAGACATTGTTCAAAAACAACATCCAACTAGAGTCCTAGATAACTCTGTCCATCATAGATACTCCCCCATATAGTCATCATCAACATTCAATCCAAACAAATAATATAGCTTTGTTACACTAGAATGATGCACTCTTGCATCATCTACTTTGATGTAGGAAGGGGCATAACCCCTAGCATACCTTGTAAATACTCAAAAGTCTCTTTGGGAAGAGGCTTAGTGAATATATCTAAAATCTTCTCTTTAGTGCTCACATACTCCAATCTAATTTCCTTTTCTACAACTTTCTCTCTCGACATGTGGTACTTGATAGAAATGTGCTTGGTATTTGAATGCAAGATTGGATTCTTAGACATATTTACTATGCTTGTGTTGTCACAATGTATGACAACATGTTCACTAATTTCTATCCTTGTAGCCTTCAACATCTTCTTCCTCCAAAAAAATTAATTGCAATTACTTGCTGCTGCAACATAATTTTATTCCACTATAGTTTGTGATGTGCAATACTACTTCTAACTCAACCAAGAAACAAATCTTCCTCCAAGAAAGAAGGCTCCACCACTAGTGCTCTTTCTGTCATCCATATTGCCTGCCCAATCAACATCAGTATAAGAAATTAGAGTAAAATCATTAGATCTATCATACCACAATCCAAACTCCGATGCTCCTTTTAGATATCTAAATATCCTTTTGACTACTACATAATGTGCTTCTTTGGGATAATCTTGGAATCTTGCAAAAATTCCAACTACATTTTCTATATCCAACCTTGTGTGAGTCAGATATTACAAACCTCCAATCATAGATCTATACTTCTTCTGCTCAATCATAGGTGTCTCATCCTTTGTAGATAGCTTGTGTATAGTTACCATAGGTGTTCCAATGGATTTACATGTTTCCAAACTAAACCTTTTTAGTAAATTCTTCAAATACTTATTCTGAGAAATAAAGATTGCTTCTTTATTCTATATACTATGTAATCCTCTAAAATATTTCATTTCTCCTATCATACTCATCTCAAATTCTTTCTTCATCTCTTCTACAAACTTCTCACTTTCCTCATCATTTCCTCCAAACATGATATCATCAAAAAATATGACCAAAATCATCAAACCATCATCAATTTATTTCTAGTATAGATTACTATCTGCCATACCTTTGCTATATCCGAGCTTTGTCAAATGCTTGTCCAACCTCGCATAATAGGTTTTGGGTGCTTGCTTCAAGCCATACAATGCTTTCTTTAGTCTGCATACTATATCCTTGTCATCTATCAAAGGACAACGTTCAGGCTATTCAATGTATACCTCTTCTTCAAGTTCTCCATTCATAAATTTTAACTTGACATCCATTTGATATACTTTAAATTTCTTTTGTGCTGCATAGGTTAAGAATAATCTCATTGCTTCTATTCTAGCCACTAGAGGATAGGTTTCATCATTGTCTATTCCTTCTTGCTGTGAGTAACCCTTACATACCAATCTTTCCTTTTTCCTTACAACTTCACCTTGTTCATTCATTTTGTTCCTGAATACCCATTTGGTTCCCATCATATTCTTGTCTGCTAGTCTAGGGACCAGTTCCCATGTCTCATTCTTTACTATTTAATCCAATTCCTCTTTCATAGCTTGTTTCCAATAATCATCTTTACATGCTTCATTTGCATTCTTAGTTTCAAATTGAGATATCAAACATAATTCTTCATTGACTCTACTTCTTGTCATCACACCTTTATCTCTTCTTCTGATGATCTTCTCAGATAGGTGATTCTTTATCATATTCTTTCCCAAGTAGGAATTGCTATCTCAACTCTTGGCTCCAAGCTTTGGTCCTACCTTGGCTCTCCTTCATTATGCAAATCATTGTTAGTCTCAAGAAATTTTTCATCATTCCTTGGCTTAGTAATAATGTCATCATCTAAATTATAATCGACTGTTCTCTCTTGTATCCTAAATTTCTCATCAATTCTCAAATTTGCACTTTCCATAATAGTCTTAGTTCTCAGATTATAGCATCTATAAGCTTTAATTTTCAATGAATAACCAAGAAATATAACTTCATCACTTCTAGCATCAAACTTACCAATATCATCATCTCTTTTGATATACACTTACTACCAAAAATTCTAAAATACTTAACTGTAGGTGAGTGACCAAACCATAGTTCATAAGGGGTCTTTTTTGTGTCTTTCTTGACTTGTACTTTATTTAGAGAGTAGACTGCTATATTCATAGCTTCTCTCCAAAACATCTTGTATACATCATTCTCATCTAACATAGCTCTTCTTGCTTCTGTAAATGACGTGTTCCTCCTCTCTACAATGCCATTTTGTTTAGGGGTTCTCAGAGTTGATAACTGTCTTTTGATTCTATTTTCTTCACAAAACATGTTAAACTCATTTGAAGTAAATTCTTCTCCTCTATTTGATCTTAAACATTTAATCTTCATACCAGATTCATTCTCAAATCTATTCTTGAATGTCTTAAACTTATCAAATGCCTTAGATTTCTCTTTAAGAAATGCAACCCACATCATTCTAGAAAAGTCATCAACTAGAATCATCAAATACCTTTCACCATAGAATCCTTTGGTCTTTGTAGGACTGCTGAGATCTGTGTGTACAATCTTTAATTTTTCTATAGTAGTAAACTTCTTGTAGGGAAAAGAAGTTATGTTATGCTTTGCCAAAATACACTCCTTGCCAATTGTGTTAGTAGACTTTACAATCTTAGGAAAATCTCTAACTACAAACATACCACTAGTCTTCACAATACTTTCAAAATTTATATGACAAAATCTCTCATGCCATAATCAACTATCATCTACCTTAGCAACCAAACATGTCATTTCAGTAGGATTCAATTGAAATACATGACCTTTTGATTTGGTTCCTATTCCAATTACCTTTCCATATTTGTCTCTGATCTTGCATGTCTTTTCTATGAACTGTAATTGATAACATTTGTCCACTAGTTGTCCAACACTCCAAAGATTGTGCTTTAAACCATCAACAAAATATACATCCTTAGTGTTAGTTTTACCATCAAGAGTTATAGATCCAATACCTTTAACCTGTCATGTTGCATTATTTCCAACTCTGAAAATGTGCCCACCTAACTTTTGAAGTCAACAAATTTGTTCATATCACCAGTCATATGATGTGAACAACCACTATCAATTATCTAATTAGATTTCTTTTCAACCTGTGACACCAAAGCTACTTTCTTTGGACTTTCTTCTTTAATTGCCACAATTCCAATTTCATCATCACTAGCACTTACAACTTGTTCATCAAAATTAATTTCTTCATTTGCATACAAACACTCTCTACTTCTTCTAGGTTTGTAATTTTCTTTATTCCTTTTTCTCTCTTTTAGGACATTTAGATGCATAATGACCACATTCATCACAAGTCCAACATTTAAAGTTTTTCTTACCATATTTTTCTCTTCTTACCAGAAGGGCTACTCCTTCTTCAATCTTTCTATCCTCATCAGCTCTACTGTTGCTAGAAAAATCTCCTCTAACACTTGTGCTCCTTGATAAAATAGGTCAAATATTCAAGGTACTAAAAGTTTTCCCTATTCTGGTCAATTCTTTGGGCTGTCTAAGTTTATTCTCAACTACTTCAAGTCTTCCAAGCGATGTCTCCTTTGTGTAATCTTTGGGACAAGATATCAACAACTGTATCATTTGGGCTGTTTTAAATGGTTGTGTTAAAGTCTTCAATATCTTCCATATAACCTCATCATCTTCTTTGGTTCCTCCTTGAGATTTAATAGCTACAGTAATTTTTGATATCCTACCTACATATGTTCTTACAGATTCATCTTCCATCATTTTAGCATCTTGAAATGCACAAATCCAACTTTGTAACCTCAACTTCTTAGAATGCACATCACCTTCAAACTAGTTTCCAAAGATTTTCAAATCAAATGTGAAGTAGCAAGTGATTTTACCTAATTGTATTCAATTTCAAGAAGTGTAGTTAATAGTGCTTCTCTACCTCTCATGTTGCACATGAAAAGATCTCTTTCATCCTCGGTACAATTATCCAAGTCCTTTTCAGCAATGATTTTCTAATTAGAGTGGAATGCGAAGTTGAGAAAAGCATAGAAAAAGTGAAGGAAACTTCATTATCAAAGTTTTGTTGAGCGATCTAAGGTTTGATATTTGGATCTCAAGTTCATGACCTAGTCTACAAGGTCTGACAGTGTTTGGTTTAGTTGATAGAATAAAGGAAAGAAGGATATAACAATAAATTGCATGTTTGAGCAGTGAGCTCTTCTTGTAGTTGAAATTGCATGTTTGGGTAGTGGGCTCTTCTTGCATACATTGTACAACAACTCCTATCAGGGTTGGCACAACTCCTAATAGGGTTGGAATCTCCTAACAAGGATTCAAAGTCTCCTAACAGGGACTCTATATACTAAATTTTGTAATAGACTCAATCGGGTCAATCCTCTAACAAGGAATATTTATATTAGTACATCATCTTGTGGGCATCATTCCCATCAGGTTTTTCCCTCTAACCAAGGGTTTTCCTAGTTAACATATCTGTTGTAATTATCTATGTGCATCTTATTATGGTTTTTGTTTACTTTCATTGAATGGTTAAGTTTTTTTAAAGAAGATAAATGTTTTAATTGTTGGATAACTAATTCAGCCCCTCCCCACTCTTAGTTTTCTTGGTGGATTATTGTTTGTAACAATTAGTATTAGAGCATCAAGTCCTTAAAGATAAAGTTTAACAACTTAGGGAGATCCATCACAAGCATGTTCAGGAAAGATAGTCTAAAGTTTGATGGAACAAATTATGATAGCTGGAAGGAAAAGATGAAGACACATCTATTGTGTATGGGTCCAGGATATTGGATTTTGAGAAAATCAGCATGATGGGTGAACCCACAATAGTGGGTTACACTTTTTTGCCTAAACTGACACTGAACTCTGAATTTTTAAGAAAACATTCACTTTCAAATGCAAATTTCTGTTTAATGATTAGGAATTTGAAGATGAAGTAAACTAGAGTCTTTTAGGATTTTGTGTCTAGATTCTGAATCTATTTTTTTTTATAAAAAAAAAATTGATTCTATTGAATTATTTTTTCTCCTATGAAAATTGGTATGATATCAAAAACCTGATTTTTAAAGAGTGGCACTATTTTTGACACACATAACTTTTTTTCTACAATAGATATCAATGTGATTCTTTTGAACATAGTTTGTTAACATCCATACCTAAATCGTAGAGTTGGTCTTATATCTTTATCATTAGTATTTCATATTTTATTGTAGTTTAAAGTTGGCATAACACTAATTTAGACATACGTGACTTTTGACACATGTAACTTATTATATATTTACCCAATTTTTAAAAAGTAAAATTTGATTGAAACGTGACTCAAATATGGAGACGGGTATGTGCAAGATCATGGTGTACCAAACTATGGCCTTAAGTGGCAGTGAAAAATCAGCAAATCAGGTTTATGTCAACTTGACACATAATTTTGAAGTGGTTATGGACTTTATATCAAAAAGTTGTAAGAAAATAATTTGTAGAAAATTGAATGTAGTTTCTAAAATACTAGGCCTTATCAGGAGAAAAAAATAATTGATTGGTCAAAAGTTTGAATTTTAATGCAGTACTAAGAAAATTTCAGGGCGAAAATAAAAAGTAGGTGTATGTCTGACCACCTTAATCAAAATCAAATCATAATATTTTTTTAATATAATTATAGATATGAAAACTAGACTCATGCTCGGATGTGACGCATATTTTTTGATATTTTTATTCCAAATAAATAATTAAATATGAATTTTCTACCAAAACTTTTTCGGATTAAAAAAAGTCCCGTGTCTGACCACCCTAACTAATAGAAAATTTGATCAAATTTTTATTTTTTTATTTTTTTCTTATACTAGGCGAAGTATAGAATGTGACGCAACTTTTAGATTTTAAAAATGTTATACCGTTTGAAAGTTATAGCTATTTTTCATTCAGTATGTCAATCATCACTTTACAATAATCTTCATTGATAATTAACTAATAAATACTTATCGAACTCAGAATTTGACAAAAATTATATTGATGGAATCTAGAGAGCGATATTAAAAAACCCATTTCATTTCATTCAATTTTGATCAAAATAACATTGTCAGACGACTACCCGAAGTCTGAGTATCACTAAAACTCTCTATAAACACGTCTTTGGGGTTGACCGGGCAGGCTTGGTAAATACCAAGCCTGATCGGATATCCGATTCAAAATCGGATATCCGATATGGCTCGGTAGTCAAATTCCAAAAATCTTCAAATTTTGGAGGGAAATTCGATTTAAACGTTCTAGTTTTATATTTTTAAATTATTTCACTTAGATTAATATGTAAAGGCATATTTTAATATATTATATATATAATAATGTAATGTAAACATACAAGATATAATCTAGTAATATATAATAATATCTTATGTTAATCTTATTACAATCTATAAATATAATATATATTATTATTATTTTTACTAAATATAATAACGTAATTTATATATATATAAAATACGTATTATATATTATTATATTAATATGTATGTTATTAATATATTTATATAATAACGTAATATTTTCATTTAATATAATAATGTAATATGTATATATATATATATATATAATATTGATATGTATATTATTAATATATATGTATATTATTAATATGTATATTATTAATATATAAGAGTCAAAGGGGGTCATAGGGTGACCTATAACCATCTTTGACCCATTAAACGACGATATATGTCTCTAGGGGTCCTAGGACCCCTAGGGAGACATGTCATCCTTTAATGGGTCAAAGGGGGTCCCTTTGACCCATTAAATGACAACATATATCCCTAGGACCCCTAGGGACATAGTCGAATTGTTCATATCGGTCAAAGGGGGTCATAGGGTGACCTATGACCCCCTTTGACCCATTAAACGACGACATATGTCTCTAGGGGTCCTGGGACCCCTAGGGACATATTCGAATGGGTATTATGGGTCAAAAGGGGTCATAGGGTGACCTATGACCCTATTTGACCCATTAAATGATGACATATGTCCTTAGGGGTCCTAGGACCCCTAGAGACATAGTCGAATCGTTCATATGGGTCAAAGGGGGTCATAGGGTGACCTATGACCCCCTTTGACCCATTAAATGACGATATATGTCCCTAGGGGTCCTAGGACCCCCAGGGACATAATCGAATCATTCATATGGGTCAAAGGGGGTCATAGGGTGACCTATGACCCCCTTTGACCCATTAAACGATGACATATGTCCCTAGGGGTCCTAGGACCTCTAGGGACATATTCGAATGGGTAATATGGGTCAAAGGGGGTCATAGGGTGACCTATGACCCTCTTTGACCCATTAAACGATGACATATGTCCCTAGGGGTCCTAGGACCCCTAGGGACATATTCTAATCGTTCATATGGGTCAAAGGGGGTCATAGGGTGACCTATGACCCTCTCTGACTCATTAAACGATGATATATGTCTCTAGGGGTCCTAGGACCCCTAGGGACATATTCGAATGGGTAATATGGGTCAAAGGGGGTCATAGGGTGACCTATGACCCTCTCTAACTCATTAAATGACGACATATTTTTCTAGGGGTCCTTGGACCCCTAGGGACATATTCGAATTGTTCATATGGGTCAAAGGGGGTCATAGGGTGACCTATGACCCCCTTTGACCCATTAAACGACGACATGTGTCCCTAGGGGTCCTAGGACCCCTAGGGACATATTCGAATGGGTAATATGGGTCAAATGGGGTCATAGGGTAACCTATGACCCTCTTTGACCCATTAAACGACGACATATGTCCCTAGGGGTCCTCAGACCCCTAGGGACATATTCGAATCGTTCATATGGGTCAAAGGGGGTCATAGGGTGACCTATGACCCTCTTTGACCCATTAAACGATGACATATGTCCCTAGGGGTCCTCGGACCCCTAGGGACATATTCGAATCGTTCATATGGGTCAAAGGGGGTCATAGGGTGACCTATGACCCTCTTTGACCCATTAAACGACGACATATGTCCCTAGGGGTCCTAGGACCCCTAGGGACATATTCGAATCATACATATGGGTCAAAGGGGGTCATAGGGTGACCTATGACCCCCTTTGACCCATTAAACGATGACATATGTCTCTAGGGGTCCTACGACCCCTAGGGACATATTCGAATGGGTATTATGGGTCAAAGGGGGTCATAAGGTGACCTATGACCCTCTTTGACCCATTAAACGATGACATATGTCCCTAGGGGTCCTTGGACCCCAAGAGACATATTCGAATGGGTAATATGGGTCAAAGGAGGTCATAGGGTGATCTATGACCCTCTTTGACCCATTAAACGATGACATATGTCCCTAGGGGTCCTAGGACCCTAGGGACATATTCGAATTGTTCATATGGATCAAAGGGGGTCATAGGGTGACCTATGACCCCCTTTGACCCATTAAACGACGACATATGTCTCTAGGGGTCCTAGAACTCCTAGGGACATATTCGAATGGGTAATATGGGTCAAATTGGGTCATAGGGTAACCTATGACCCTCTTTGACCCATTAAACGATGACATATGTCTTTAGAGGTCCTAGGACCCCTAGGGACATATTCGAATCGTTCATATGGGTCAAAGGGGGTCATAGGTCACCCTATGACCCTCTTGACCCATTAAACGCCGATATATGTCTCTAGGGGTCCTAGGACCCCTAGGGACATATTCAAATGGGTAATATTGGTCAAAGGGGGTCATAAGGTGACCTATGACCCTCTTTGACCCATTAAATGACGACATATGTCCCTAGGGGTCCTCGGACCCCAAGAGACATATTCAAATGGGTAATATGGGTCAAAGGGGGTCATAGGGTGACCTATGACCCTCTTTGACCCATTAAACGATGACATATGTCTCTAGGGGTCCTAGGACCCTAGGGACATATTCGAATCGTTCATATGGGTCAAAGGGGGTCATAGGGTGACCTATAACCCCATTTGACTCATTAAACGATGACATATGTCCCTAGGGGTCCTAGGACCCCTAGGGACATATTTGAATCATTCATATGAGTCAAAAGGGGTCGTAGGATGACCTATGACCCCTTTTGACCCATTAAACGACGACATATGTCCCTAAGGGTCCTAGGACCCCTAGGGACATATTCAAATGAGTAATATGGCTCAAATGGGGTCATAGGGTAACCTATGACCCTCTTTGACCCATTAAATGACGACATATGTCTCTAGGGGTCCTAGGACCCCTAGAGACATATTCGAATCATTCATATGGGTCAAAGGGGGTCATAGGGTGACTTATGACCCTCTTGACCCATTAAACGACAATATATGTCTCTAGGGGTCCTAGGACCCCTAGGGACATATTCGAATGGGTAATATGGGTCAAAGGGGGTCATAGGGTGACCTATGACCCTCTTTGACCCATTAAATTCGAATGGGTAATATGGGTCAAAGGGGGTCATAGGGTGACCTATGACCCTCTTTGACCCATTAAATTCGAATGGGTAATATGGGTCAAAGGGGGTCATAGGGTGACCTATGACCCTCTTTGACCCATTGAACGACGACATATGTCCCTAGGGTTCCTAGGACCCCTAGGGACGTATTCGAATGGGTAATATGGGTCAAAGGGGGTCATAGGGTGACCTATGACCCTCTTTGACCCATTAAACGAAGACATATGTCCCTAGGGGTCCTAGGACCCTAGGGACATATTCGAATGGTTCATATGGGTCAAAGGGGGTCATAGGGTGACCTATGACCCCCTTTGACCCATTAAACGACGACATATGTCCCTAGGGGTCCTAGGACCCCTAGGGACATATTTGAATCGTTCATATGAGTCAAAGGGGGTCATAGGGTGACCTATGACCTCTTTGACCCATTAAACGACGACATATGTCCCTAGGGGTCCTAGGACCCTAGGGACATATTCGAATGGTTCATATGGGTCAAAGGGGGTCATAGGGTGACCTATGACCCCCTTTGACCCATTAAACGACGACATATGTCCCTAGGGGTCCTAGGACACCTAGGGACATATTTGAATCGTTCATATGAGTCAAAGGGGGTCATAGGGTGACCTATGACCCCCTTTGACCCATTAAACGACGACATATGTCCCTAGGGGTCCTAGGACCCCTAAGGACATATTCGAATGGGTAATATGGGTCAAATGGGGTCATAGGGTAACCTATGACCCTCTTTGGCCCATTAAACGATGACATATGTCTCTAGGGGTCCTAAGACCCCTAGGGACATATTCGAATCGTTCATATGGGTCAAAGGGGGTCATAGGGTGACCTATGACCCTCTTGACCCATTAAACGATGATATATGTCTCTAGGGGTCCTCGGACCCCTAGGGACATATTCGAATGGGTAATATGGTTCAAAGGGGGTCATAGGGTGACCTATGACCCTCTTTGACCCATTAAACGACGACATATGTCCCTAAGGGTCCTAAGACCCCTAGTGACATATTCGAATGGGTAATATGGGTCAAATGGGGTCATAGGGTAACCTATGACCCTCTTTGACCCATTAAACGATGACATATGTCTCTAGGGGTCCTAGGACCCCTAGGGACATATTCGAATCGTTCATATGGGTCAAAGGGGGTCATAGGGTGACCTATGACCCTCTTGACGCATTAAACGACGATATATGTCTCTAGGGGTCCTAGGACCCCTAGGGACATATTCGAATGGGTAATATGGGTCAAAGGGGGTCATAGGGTGACCTATGACCCTCTTTGACCCATTAAATGACGACATATGTCCCTAGGGGTCCTCGGACCCCAAGGGACATATTCGAATGGGTAATATGTGTCAAATGGGGTCATAGGGTGACCTATGACCATCTTTGACCTATTAAACGACGACATATGTCCCTAGGGGTCCTAGGACCCTAGGGACATATTCCAATCATTCATATGGGTCAAAGGGGGTCATAGGGTGACCTATGACCCCCTTTGACCCATTAAACGACAACATATGTCCCTAGGGGTCCTAGGACCCCTAGGGACATATTTGAATCGTTCATATGAGTCAAAGGGGGTCATAGGGTGACCTATGACCCTCTTTGATGCATTAAACGACGACATATGTCCCTAGGGGTCCTAGGACCCCTAGGGACATATTCGAATGGGTAATATGGGTCAAATGGGGTCATAGGGTAACCTATGACCCTCTTTGACCCTTTAAATGACGACATATGTCTCTAGGGGTACTAGGACCCCTAGGGACAATTTTGAATCGTACATATGGGTCAAAGGGGGTCATAGGGTGACCTATGACCCTCTTTGACCCATTAAATGATGATATATGTCTCTAGGGGTCCTAGGACCCCTAGGGACATATTCGAATGGGTAATATGGGTCAAAGGGGGTCATAGGGTGACCTATGACCCTCTTTGACCCATTAAATGATGAGATATGTCGCTAGGGGTCCTAGGACCCCTAGGGACATATTCGAATGGGTAATATGGTTCAAAGGGGGTCATAGGGTGACCTATGACCCCCTTTGACCCATTAAATAATGACATATGTCTCTAGGGGTCCTAAGACCCCTAGGGACATATTCGAATGGGTATTATGGGTCAAAGGGGGTCATAGGGTGACGTATGACCCTCTTTGACCCATTAAACGATGACATATGTCCCTAGGGGTCCTCAGACCCCAAGGGACATATTCGAATGGGTAATATGGGTCAAATGGGGTCATAGGGTGACCTATGACCCTCTTTGACCCATTAAACGACGACATATGTCCCTAGGGGTCGTAGGACCCTAGGGACATATTCTAATCGTTCATATGGGTCAAAGGGGGTCATAGGGTGACCTATGACCCCCTTTGACCCATTAAACGACAACATATGTCCCTAGGGGTCCTAGGACCCGTAGGGACATATTTGAATCGTTCATATGAGTCAAAGGGGGTCATAGGGTGACCTATGACCCCCTTTGATGCATTAAACGATGACATATGTTCCTAGGGGTCCTAGGACCCCTAGGGACATATTCGAATGGGTAATATGGGTCAAATGGGGTCATAGGGTAACCTATGACCCTCTTTGACCCTTTAAATGACAACATATGTCTCTAGGGGTCCTAGGACCCCTAGGGACATATTCGAATCGTACATATGGGTCAAAGGGGGTCATAGGGTGACCTATGACCCTCTTGACCCATTAAACGATGATATATGTCTCTAGGGGTCCTAGGACCCCTAGGGACATATTCGAATGGGTAATATGGGTCAAAGGGGGTCATAGGGTGACCTATGACCCTCTTTGACCCATTAAATGACGATATATGTCTTTAGGGGTCCTAGGACCCCTAGGGACATATTCGAATGGGTAATATGGGTCAAAGGGGTTCATAGGGTGACCTATGACCCCCTTTGACCCATTAAACGACGACATATGTCTCTAGGGGTCCTAGGACCCCTAGGGACATATTCGAATGGGTATTATGGGTCAAAGGGGGTCATAGGGTGACCTATGACCCTCTTTGACCCATTTAACGATGACATATGTCCCTAGGGGTCCTTGGACCCCTAGGGACATATTCGAATGGGTAATATGGGTCAAAGGGGGTCATAGGTTGACCTATGACCTTCTTTGACCCATTAAATGACGACATATGTCGCTAGGGGTCCTTGGACCCCAAGGGACATATTCGAATGGATAATATGGGTCAAAGGGTGTCATAGGGTGACCTATGACCCTCTTTGACCCATTAAATGACGACATATGTCGCTAGGGGTCCTATATATAATATAACATATATATTACATTTTATATATTTTTATATTATATTTTATATTTATTATATTAATTTACTATATATTATAATATAAAATATTATTATTATACTATATTATTATAATTTATAATATATTATACTTTTTTATTATATATTATATTATAAGATATTACTTTTTATTATTATATTATATTATATATATATTATATTACATTACTATATATTATAATATATGAAATATTATATTATATTATTATAATATAATATGTTATTATAATATTATTATTATAGTATAATATTATACGATTATAATATAATAATAATATTATTATTATATTATAGTATAATAATTATTATAATAATATTATTATTATATTATAGTATAATAATAATTATAATAATATTATTATATTATAGTATAATAATTATAATAATAATAATATTATTATATTATAGTATAATAATAATTATAATAATATTATTATATTATAGTATAATAATAATTATAATAATATTATTATATTATAGTATAATAATAATAATAATAATATTAAATAATAATAATATTATTATAATATAATAGTATGATATATTATTTAATAATATTATTATTATTTTATATCAATAATAATAATATTAAATAATATATCATACTATTATATGATTTTAATTATTAGTCGGATATTGGATTTAAAATCGGATATCCGATATGATATCGGATATCTGATAAGGCTCGGCTTAAACTTCTAGGTTTGGTTCCTGGATAGGTAAAAAAAAGTCAGAGCGGATTTTGAAGCACTTTTAGGCGTCTTCAAACTCTTTTTTTTCACATCGCCACTTTTTGGCACACCATGATCCTACACATACCCAGACCGTACTTATTTTTCAAAAATTTTATTTTTATATTTACTATTTTTCCATGAGCATTGAATATCTTAGTTTATTTATTACAGTAAACCTATATTTAATTCATGTTAAAAAATATATACCTAAAAAATTTGAAAAGCACCAAATTCATAGTCATTAGAAAGCTAGTTCAGAGTACTTCAATCATGTACAATTTCAGGTCTTTAGTGCTCCATTTGAACCTGGTAATTCAGCTCCGAAGAAAGGAAATCATTGAAAAAACTTCAAACTATTCATGGGGGCTTCTAACTAGCTAGTTTCGATAGAAACTTAGTTTCTATCGAAATTATTTTACAAACTTTTGATAGAAACAAAATTTCTTAGTTTCTATCGAAACTATTGGCTGCTTAACCACCCGGTTAGCAAACCGCTTTCCTAGTTCCGATCGAAACTATCCACCTAGTTTCGATCGAAACTTGGAAAGTGGGTTAACCGTCTTGTGCTGCTTACAAATATCATCCTCATCTATATGATGTTAAAAGAAAACGTTCTTCCTTTATACCAAGTCCATAAAATAATTCTCTGAGTTGGCTATTAGATTTTCTCAATTAATCATTATAGGACCACATTAAGAACACATTACACTTAGTGATATCAATAATCTTCCGTCTTGCAACTTGAATAACTTTCCATACATGCAATATTATGATGAGAAAGTTTAGCCACATCATCACCAACATTTCTTATACACATCCTCAACCTTGATTCTTGGAATAACAATTTTTCTAAGAGATATAACAAGTTTACCAAAGGATGCCTTTGTAAACTCTATCCTAGAACAAATATCACTAAAACTTACATAACTTCTTCCAAAATTATCATTTCCTCATTTGACATTAACTACATATACTAGATACTCAGATGTATCTCCAATAACCTCGGATAGTGAGAATACTTGACTAGCCATCCATACCAACTTGATCTTTCTATTGTTCTTCTGTTAAATACCATAGAAGATTACTATGTTGACATCAATGACAAACTTAGTCATGATTGTAACATATCATTAGTAGCATATCTACAGTACTCCCCCATAGGAATATCATCAACATTCATGCTTCCAACAATCTCTAAATAGTTATTGGGAAGGAAAAATGAAAACTTGGGCCCACTTAGAGTGAGGCTTGTTGATCAGTCAAGAGTTGCACAAAGTAGGAAAAAGGATGTGACCAAATAAGGGAGCATTATTGATAGGAGATGAAGCAGGGGTTAAAAAAACTCCCTTGCTGCACTTCTCTCTCTCAAGGAGTATTTTCATACTCCACAAAAATAGGAGGAATACCTTCCCTTCCACTTTTTGATTTGTAGGTGATAGGAGGAACACTAGGCACCCTTGAAGGTCAAGAGATAAGTGCTAGAAGATGTGGGAAAATTCTTGGTAACCTCTCACTCTTGCCATAAATGGTAGAGAAAGGGAATGCCTATAACAAATGGGATTAGAAAGGGATGGTAAATGTCAAAACTTGTGTAGCACAAGCTCCTTTCCTATGTTTTCATTGGGCATAGAGAGTGGAACAAAATACACTACCAAAAACTATAACACTTATGATGGAAAAGGAGGTTGAGCTCCTAAGGCATATGCTTTTCTTATGACCCTAATGAAAGGGAATATAAGACAAAATATGTTGATTCATAGAAGAGGATTGAAAGGAAAGAACAAAAGTTGGAGGGGAAATAAGCACTATAGATTTGAAAAGTATCTCATTGACTTTATATTTACTATTGGCAAGTAATAAGACATCCTATGAAGGATTTAAGGGAGCCACCAAAGTAGGCCAAAAGTGGTCCAAAAAGTACCATGAAAAGATAACCAATATCTTCGATCATGTTTATGGTACCCTCATGGGAGAAGCTATGAAATTATACACAATAGAGGGGATGTCTCATAGAGACAAACCAAGGAATGCATAGCTTGACTTGAAATAGGTCTAACTCTAGGATGAAAAAGAGAGTAGTAAACATAGCCTTGGATCCCACCTAGTGATGCAAGGGAGGAAAGGATAGTTTGTCAAAAGTTTTGATGGTAATCAAGAGATCATTAGACCACACATGATGTAGTCTATTTATTAAACATCCCTTGCTAGTGATGATATCCATGTATCATAAAGGATCAACCATCATGTCTCTTGTTGCTTCCTGATTTAACAAGTTTTCAATAACCCAATGATAAGAACAAATACATCTAGGGTGAAACTACTTCCCATATTTGACACACCTATTCAAACGTCAGGGGGCCAACTATAAGGATAAACTATTTCCTCACTTTAGGCTTTACAAAAGCAAGACAAGTATACCTTAGATTCACCTATATGACCAATGCAAAATATAGATATGAATCTAGATAAAGTAGATAAAAACCTTGAATCTTTTGCACTTATACACTAACAAAGGTATGAAATAGGTAGTAATAGGACCTATGAAAGTCACAAGCTAACTAAGGGTTATCATTTAGCTCTTCAACACAATAAGGAAAAATAATATTAATTATAAATTGATATCAGCATAATCCACATATGAAACAACAAGAAACATACAGATCCTATGACTAATCATTGCCCAATCCATTGGATACTCCATAAACCATGACATAGATTAGGATATTGGTCATCTATCCATTCAATTTGTGAATTAGACATTAATATTCAAACTGAACCTCATGCTCATTAGATCCTTCCTTAAAATCTACAACCCTGCCAATATACATCAAGCATTTACATGATTATTTAAACCAAAGACAAAACATATCAAGACATACAACCCAAAAATGAGATGCAACTAGATCTATGTTCTTTGTCCATAAATCACAAAAGGTTAAAAAAAACAAAGATAGAAGACATGAATCAAAATGAAACTAAGCTCATTTACTTCCTTTGTATTCATTTCTTTGAAACAAGTACATTCAAGATGCATGGAAGTGACTCATAAAACACCAGATAGATTTGAACTAGACTCTATAACTTCATTACTACTATTCATAGAGAGAAAATACCGAGAGAATGGTGGAATCACAGCTAGAGCCTTGCTCAATAGAAAAAAACCAACAACATCCAACCCTATACACTGAGAGAAATAAGAAAGATATAGGAAGGAGACAAATCTTGGATCTAATATGAAAGTCCCAAATGTCTACTTGAAATTCTCCCACCTGTTGTTGCAAGGCATCTCCCATCTCTCCTCTTCCAACTAAATATCTTCAAAATATCTCCAAATGATGGACAAACAACCTATTTGTTTGAGGCAAAAAATATTGCTAAAATTTGTGCCAAAATACCTACCAAATGGTTTAAAAGGAAAAATATGACTGCTAGAAACACCCACATCAAATCTAGAGAAAACCCTTTTACCCGTTTGCCCAAAAACTGAAAATGAAATCACAAGGTAAAAACCAGAATGTATGTTCAACAAGGCCCCAATTTTACAAAACCACTGATATTTTTTACTTGGTTTGTCTTGCACATATTTTGTTTGCAAAAATGGATTCCTCATTTTCTCCCCTTTCCAACAATATATAATAGTCCTATATCAAGACAAAATGGCTCCCTTGGCAAGTAATTGAAGTTACAAGCTTTGGATATGAGCACTTTTTAAAACATTTGAAACATTTGAAACTAACAGTCGCAAGCTTTTGTGCTTGCAATGATGAGCTGATTGGTGTTTACTTTAAGTAAAATAAAATAAAATAATGTAGTAAATCAAATAACTAATATTTACTTATTTAATTTATTATATACTAATAAATTATCATCTAAAAAATATTTCCATAAAAAGGGAAGTCCCAGTGCTTCATCTCTGTGAGCATCACCTAGATCCAATGACTACTAAGTTATTATCATGAGTGATGGATTCTTGTAAATCACTACTCATTAAACATGAGTCAATGAGTTTGACTCAAAAACTACATAGCTAAACCCTGATAAGAATATCAAAGTTTAACTTTATGTGGAAAAGTATCTCCTACTTATTTATTTAAAGTTTATTAGCTTAAATAAATGAATAAAAACATTTAAAAAATTAAAAACTATACTAATTTAAAATCTACCAACTTAAATATATGAAAAAAATTATTTAAAAATAATCTCCGTAAAAAATAAAATGATGAAAAATTAATATGAGAAAAATAAAAAATAAATATTAAAAAATAGCAACTCCCACAAATATAATATTGGCTAAAACTAAACTAATTTATGAAATAAATTAAAAACTAAATCTTTAAATTTTTTTTATAAAAACTAAAAACTTAACTAATTTAAAGTCTATTGGCTTAAATATGTGAATAAAATAATTATTTTTAAAAATCTTCAAAAATTAATATAAAAAATTAATATGAGATATATAAAAAAAACATAGTAAAAAAAGGAACTCCTCCCACAAATTTCCTATTGGCTACACTAAAAATTGTTGGTGTAAATAAGTATTTACTATTTACACTTTACTTAAGTTTTAGATTAAGGTAAAAAAAGGTTTTGAAGGAGACCTGAAACCCTTAACAACAAAACAAAAGATAAACCATTTAGTTTCACCAGGTTTTACAAGGACTTGAAACCTATAATTATAAAAGATTCAAAATTAGGTTTTACAGGGACTTGAAACCACAAAATAAAACCAAAAAATGAGACCAGGTTTTACAAGGACCTAAAACCTAGTTTTAAAACAAAAAAAAAAGATTAAAAACCTAGATAATCGACTAGAAACTAGGACAACTACCAAGATAGAGACCAGAAACTAGAAACACAGAAAAATAACTATTGTAGTTCTTTGATCATTTGGTCCACCTCTTTTCTAGCCTCCATGGTACTTTGGATGGTATTAATTGCAGATCCCACAATGCCCTCAACAATTTTTTTCTTGGAGCTCTCTCTGGTACACTTACTTGGACCACTTGGAGATATGATTTCTTCATTAGTTCTCTTCCCTAGGCTAGCAACTATTGCACAAATGCTCGAAGTAACCTACTCCATCTTATTACCACTTTCTTTGATTAGTAACTGGAGCTTATTTTCATATTCCTTTAGTTTTCCTTCTATATTACCAATCTAAATTTCCATCTGGGTAGTCTTTGCATGATTAGTTTCTTGGTTTTTCTCAATAGTTGTAACTTTTTTTTCAAGCTCATTAATTCATTATATACCTAGGAGTTGGTTTGAAGGGAAGAGTCTTCCTTGAGCTTTGTGGTATGTAGGAAAGAAAGCCTAGTGTCTTTACCAGCATAATCATCCTTATCCTCCCCCATATCTTCCTTGCCCCTGGACTCATCCTTCTCTTTCCTTATGTCTTCCTTCACATTTTTAGCATCCTTATTCAAGAGTTCCTCCTTTCCCTTCTCCATTTCTTCTTCTACTTCATCCCTCACTCCCAGGGAATGTTCAGTCTGATTAATGTCCTCTTCAACCATATTACCCGACCCAATATTTTTGTCATTGCTTTCATCCATTTCCTCTTTACCAGATTCACCCTTGCCACCTGGGTAACCTTCCAAATTAGAGCTAAAATCTCCCACATCTATGTTCTCCTCCTCATCCACATTATTTTCTTCATTATTTTCTAAGTTATCAGACTCAGTAATCTCTTCCACATTTTTCTAAGGGGTTTCTTGCTTCAGATTCCATCTTTTCCCACTAACTCCTTCCACTCCTTTACTCTTCCTAGAGTAGGTTTCACTCACAGATCCCTTCTTTTTCTCAGAAGGAGGGGAAGACACAATGGCCTTGTTCTTACAAATTCTCAATCAGTAAAATTAACCCTTCATGAAGAATCAGGCGGGATTCTTTTTTTCTATGAGCTTGGAGACTATGGAGTAAAGAAAATCTCAAATAAAAAGGAATTGAAATTCTATGTTTGTGCCTAAAGTGGTTCAGAAACACAAAATGAAATTTATGCACGCATTTAGCTCTATCATTTAAGATAAAGTACTCATGAATGCATGAAAGCACATCCTGCCAGATGACCTTGATTTGGCCCAGTTCATAAAAATCACCATTCTTCTCCAGGTTCTTTTCCTCCTCATCCATTTTTAGGAACTTCTTAAATGTTGCATTTGAAATACTTGTTTCCTTACTAAAATTTATGCCATCCTTTGGCAATCTCGTCACCTCAACAACAAAGTCTTCCGTCAAATGCACCATCATTCCATGTAGAGAAACCCTATCCTCCACCCAATTTTTGAAGAAAGTTGTAGTGACATGAGCTTTACATCCATGAAGTCGCTCCAGATAATTGGTGACCTTCCCCTTCTATAGAATTTTCCAAACAATATTTTTGGCTTTCCAAGCCTTGCAATTATTAGGCTCTTGTTTATGTGGTTCTCCACCCATTTTAGAAGACTTTGTTATGCTAAGGTAAACCAGAGTCAAGTGAAGAAGGAGAAATAAAGAAAATACTACAACCAAGGTATTCATAATAACAACTAAGGTGCTCATAAAAAAAAATACGTGCAACACCAGGATTGAAGTCACGTTAATGTACTTTCTTAGGAAAATAATTTTGACTTCTGTATCTGCACCTCCAAATTTCATAATATTTCTAATCTTGGCAAACCTTTCCCTCCATCACGTGAACTCTATCATAATTAATGAGAGATTTCAAATCCATATCCTTGCTTAAATCATCATGCCATATCATCTTGCACTCTTGTTGGACAGCTCTGTTGGCGATCTAATCAACCATTGCATTACCTTCACAGAAAGAATGAGAAATAAAAAATTTCTCAAAATTATTCATTAAAGATTTAATTTCCTTTACAAAATCTTCAATTGACCACATGACCAAACTTTTTCCATTTAGCATATTAACAATGTTTAAGGAATCTCCTTCCATCTAGAGATTCTAGAAACTAGTTTCCACAACAATCCTTATAGTATATAGAGCTGCAGTGGCCTCTACTTTATGGCTATTAGATATTCCAATAGGTATAGCTATAGCTTCTATTATATTTCCTATATGATCTCTCAAAACTTCACCACAACCCGCTTTACCTGGATTACACTTAGCAGCACCATCAAAGTTCCCTTTAAGCCATCTCATAGGTGGAGCCTTCCATCTAGTCTTTAGTCTAACATCTTCTTTCTTCATATTTGAATTTGTAGAAAGCATTGGGTTGTCAATTTGAAAGTCTTTATTACATTTCTTTTGAGCCTTAAAATTTTCCTTTATTGCCCTGACAATGTTTTGTCCAAGCACCCAATCTAGATTTTCTTTATTTCGAAAGATTCTATTATTTCTTTCTTTCCAAATGTCCCACCAAAGATGGGGGAGGGTAATTTTCCATAGGAAAACAACATCAATATCCTTAGAGGGACAAATCCAACTTTTAAAACATAGATCAACATTGTTTTGATGGACCCAAGAAATATTCCAATAGTTAAGAATAGAGCTCCAAACTTGTTGACTGTAAGTGCAATTCAAAAAAAGTGATCTCTGTCTTCAAAGCCTTCTTTACAAAGACTGCACCTGTTAACAACATTAATGCCTCTCTTTTGCAGATTGTCTAGAGTTAGAATTTTATTTTGAAGCAATATCCAATAAAAGATATTTATTTTAGGTATAAGACCTTTAATCCATGCTTTTGTCCAAAAAGGTTGATTACCTTTCTCTTTTGAGTTGAAAATAGAGGAAACTTTGAATTGTCCACTAGGATTAGCACTCCATATCATCTTATCCTCCTAAAGGGGATGCAAGGAAAAGGCATTCAACATGATCTAGATATTGTGAAAATCCTAGTTTACATCAACAAGGTTGACCCAGTTATTATTATGCCAATAGTGTTCCACAAGAGTCCCAAACAAATGTTTGCATATGTCAACTTGAGTTCCATCCTCAAACTCCTCAATTAGGGGGTGATCCTTTATCCAAGTATCATCCAAGAATGAGTTTCTTACTTGTTCATATTGCAAGAAGAATGGACATGAAGAACATCATTTTTATAAGAAGGAGATAGATGAACTCAAGAATCTTCTTAAGAAGAATCAAATTGGTCTACCATCAAGAATGACCACTTTATTCTCTTCTCCACATTCATATTTTGATAAAGGAAAGGATCACATGGGCAAAGGTCAAGCCTTAGTAGCTACTTCAAGTCAAGATTCAGGGAGATGGTTTCTAGATTTAGGGGCTTCTCGTCATATGACATCTTCACAATCTATGTTTTCATCATTTGATCCTTGTCATAATCCACCTATTTTGACGGGAAATCATACTTACATGAATGTGATTGGGAAATGAAATATTGATAAAGGGGAGGGATACTTCAAATATGTGTTGTGTATACTTCACCTAAGTCATAATATTCTTTCCATCTATCATCTCACTCATGGATATATAAGAAGGACTATGGAATTCACACCTGATTCAGTTTTTATCAAAGACTTGGAGACTAGAAAAATCTTTGCTACAGGGATTATTGATCACACATCTAGGCTATACTACTTCTTAGATTTTTCTCATGATGACGACAATGATTTCTCAACAGATTCTTCAATAGATTTTGATTACACTTCTCCTATTGATTCAGACTTTGAGAAGAACTTTGGCTATTGAACTTAGGTGTTATTACATATGATCAAGTTCTTGAGCCTTCCATTTCTTCTCCTCCTATTGATATTCCATCTATTATTGTTCCTGATGATAGTTTTATTCACATAGCCATGGATTCAAGTGATTTAGTGTAGTAGGACACTCATTGTCTTCCAAACTCAGTGCCATGGGATGACTACTTGGCAGACATTTCTAGTTTGTTTATGGAGTCCTACATTGTAGATTTTGGAGACACTATGGAGAAAATTCATCTTCTCTTTGGTGAGGATGATCCTTCTTTAGTTGTTGTGAGGGAACACTCTGACCCTCATCTTCATTCTCTACTTGATCAGTCTTTTGAGGTTGACATGATGGTAGATCCTTTGATACAATAGTTGGAGGAGGTCACTTTCTCTTCAAATGAGATATTTGAATCTTTGATACATGTTCTACATTCATCCTCAATTGATCCTAATTTGTCTTTTTCAGCAAAGTGGCGTAGTACACATAATTTGGAGGAGGCATCTTTCAGTATTGACATGGGAACACTTGAGCATGTTTCAGAGATTCCATATATTTTGAGGTTTCTTCCTACAAATGGGAGAGGCTTCATTGATAGACCTTTGGTTTTGTTTCTTCCTAAGGAGAGGAATGTTGTTCTACACTCATGGAATAGTTTCTACATCGAGCTTGGACAATCTACCATAGGTGTACATTCTACATTGAGGGGAGGATACTTGGTCTATCTTCCTCTTCTTCTATCTTATGAGGGGATCTTTTCCTCACATGAGGTCTTCTTTTCCCTCATTTTCTTTTATTGTAATCATCTCTTTTTTTGGAGGGAGGTTTTTCCCACATGGTTTTCCCTCTTTCTTTGTTTTATAAGAGATTGCATTGCATATCTTTTGCACTTGCATATTGTACATGGGTACCTAACATGGCCTAGTAGTCAGGACCCATCTTGCATTATTATATAGCTTTTGTGAGCTTAAGTACATTTTCCTAAGTTACACTTAAGGGGGGTGTTGGTGTAAATAAGTATTTACTATTTACACTTTACTAAAGTTTACTTAGGTTAATGCATTTGCATATTAGTAGTCATGTAGACACCAAGGAGTTTACATATTCATATGAGTTGTCATGTTGACAACATAGTAGTTTGCACTCCAATTGAACACATGTTTTCTACTACATCTCTTTATGAGATACACCTTTGCATTCTTATCCTCTCATTGTTGCACATACATTCATGCACAATGGAGGATAATTCACTCTTGGTGGACAAGTGCTTGGTTGGTATGCTTATCTCTTTCCATGACTCCTAGTCATCTTGATTGCCTTTACATACAAGACACTTCCATGATGTATTCATTCAATTATCCAATCAATCCATTCTCATTTGACCATATCTTGTCTCTCTCGTGCTATCTCTTGAGCTTCTAGATCTTGGCACTTCATTCTTTCCTTAGGCAAATTCTTACATGGTATCAAAGATATTCCAAATTCTTACAAAAATTAATATTTAAACTCAAAGAACTAAACTAATTAAAATGATTTAAAAACTAAAAAATCAATCAATTTTAAAAGCTAAAATTAAATAAAAAGGAAGAAAAATATGAGTTCTAATTAATGTTCTAAATAAATAGAAAAAGAGAGAGTTAAAAGTATAGATAAATTAGTTTATAAATTAAATACAAGAGTTCTAAATGGAGATAAATTTTAAAAAAAGAAAAAAATAGGAGTTAACAGTGTAGATAATAGCTAATTAAATTAAATAAATATGGGAAAAAATAAGAGTTAAACTTAGATGGAGATAAAACTAGTTCGAAAATAATTAACGACAAGGATTGACAATTTTTTGGTGAGGTCAAAGTGAATGAGTCATCAGAAATATATCTCCATAAAAGAGGCAATAAGTATTGCAAGTTTTTGATCTTAGTTCTTGATTGAGAGTTGTAGAAGTTAGTCACGAGTCACAAATTTGAAAGATTGATAAAAAATTTAGATGGATTCTAAATTTCAACTTGTTCTTTTTTTTTTGATGAGGTTCATAAAAATTTAAAACTTGATGATTCCTTAAAGATAAATTTTGACTTGTAGTTCTTGATTTTTCTTTGTTCGAGGTTCTCAAATTTGTAGTCTTTTATTTATTTTTGCTTAGGATCTTGTTCTCTATGTGGACCACCTTGTTGTAGTGTAGGGATGGGATTGTGGACAAATGAAGGGATTAGGCATCTTTCATTGTTAATGATTCAAAGAAGGATCTAAAATTGTAGGGGTAAGGCCTTAAGGGCTATCAGTAATGAAATAAGGGATTCAAAGAGTGAAAAAGATCATGAAACATAGTGCACATGTGCAAAATGTGAGCATAATGTATGTTCCCACATTAAGGTGATTTCTAATGCCTCAACAAAAGAAATGGCTTTAACAAAATTTACATACATCCACAAAAGATGTTTCCACTATGAAAGGCCCCAAAGCAAGGACACATCATGGGATGACAAAAAAAGAGCGCAAGTGGAATCTACAAGTTCTAGGGTTAGTATGATCATAATAAATATAAAAATTATTATGTCAAATATAAAATTTCATCATTCCACAATGGAAGTAGAACTATGTTTCAATGGGGGAAAATCACATGAAAGTCTTTTTGGGGTGACATCATAGAGACCAAAAATAATTGGTACTACTACATCACAACATCGTAGGTAGACTATAAAAAGGCAAATTTATGAATAATGAAACATGTGCAACATATCATGTAAACATATAGAAGAAGAGAGATATAAATAGAAGAATGAGCACACCATGTTCTATTCTTTTATCACCTTGTGCAAACACAGTAACAAGGTCTATTTGAAGAAATATAGACAAAATATATAAAAAACACCACATCATAAGGGACGTACATTACAATAGGAAAACATATAAAGAATATCATGCAAGAGGAGCTGATCAATAATATCACCTATCTCCCAATATCAATCCATAATTTTTAGGGAAGTTGGAAAACTCACAAGAGGAGCAACATAAACAATAATAGAAGGAACAATAGCCAATTCCAAACAAGGACCATATTGTGAAGCTAGGTCACTATGCTCATTACTAGGAGTAATAGATAATTATTGAGAAAACATGTGGTAAATCATGATCAAGATCAATGGTCTCATATAAATCATCAAAAATAGTAGCATGTATACCATTGAGTATCAATAACATCATCAGTAGTACCTTCTTCATCTAGATTAATCATAATAGAATCCAAGATACACATAGTATTATCATGTTTATGCACTTCTTCCACAAGCGTAGTCATGGGATGATCAAAGGGGAGTGAAGTAGAAGGGGTGTGAGATGATGACTCATTTTTGGAATCACTACTACAAGCCTTAGCTTTAGTTTAATGTTTCTTACTAAGATCACAATTACATTGATTATGCTTTGTTTAAAAAGATACTTAGGTTTGCATGGAAGAAAGTCAAAGAATAACAAGCTTATCTTAAAATTAATTGGAAGTAAGTATAATAAAAAAAGTAGCATCCAAAACCTTATCGCAAAGCTATACAAGAAGAGGCAAAAAACAATGAGAAAGAAAAAATAAAACTATTGCAAGTTTGATTCCATACATGAGATGTATCATAGAAATCCATGTGTAATGGAGTCAACTAGGAAATGGGGCATCTTCTACATAGTGAATGCAGATTGATTTAGTTAGCATTGGGGCATTATATGGAGATTGTAACAAGGTTGACCAAGTGGACCAAACGATCCTAATGAGAAGGTAAGTTACAGTCAATAATAATAATGTGCAACTTATGATATTCAAAATAATCATTTGGGAAAATAGAAAGTTTTATGGTGATGATACTTCCTAGATGCAATTGGAAAGGTTATGCTAGTTGCAAATGAAAGGGTATCATGATGATAATGATGCAATTAAAGAGTACATTCCTAAAGGGACATGTATTTGGAGAATAAAAAATCTTTGAATCTAGAGATGTAGTGTCCAACTTATCATAAATCAACTCTTCTATCTTCTGTACAAAATGTGTAGTAATCATGTTACTCATTATGTAAAAGTGACTATATTACTTATTGTGACTAAACTTAAGATCTTAGCTTTCATTTGGTTAAGGTTGGATTTCAAAAGTTGATGTTTACATGAGTTAGAGTTAGTTTTCAAATGCATTCCAAATTCAAAACTCTAATTTTTGACGTAGTTACTAACTCGAGAAGTTAGTTATGTGAAGAGGCCTATAAATGCAAGGCTTTGTCAATGTAAATGGGGGAAGACACTTTTTAGAAAATGGGAAACTCTTGAGAAACCCTCAAAGAAAAATTTCAATAAATTTTGATTCATTATGATGTATAAGGGTTTTTGTGATTATATACTCTCAAGAAGATAATGAACTTTTTTCATATGTCCAAAATGTTCTTCTAGTTAAGATAATTAATTCATCATATGTTAAATTAGTGATTTTTCTTATGCATTCATGTGGAGCATTTGACTTGGTGTAAAGAAACATGTTCATTTCATGGTATCTATATTTGGATGTATTCATATAGCTTATCACTTTGTATGTTGGGATTTGTTATACTTCTTGGATCATCATTCCCAAAACCCTTTGTAAGTCATTGTCTTTTATGGATCTCAGTTAGTAGTCATATGTCTACTATTGGAGTCCATATTCCTATCTTCTTCTAGTTTTTTATTCTCTCCCTTCATGCTTTTGGGTGAAAAGTACACCACAAATATAGCCATCACATAAGGGAGATGCCCCTCTCAAACATAGAGGAATATTACAACTTGATAGTGATCATTTATAGCCTCTCTAACTTTTGGCATAGTTGTCACTGTTCATAGGGAAAATAGGGTCAAGTTCAGGGATAATTTCACAGTGAAAAATCTATTTACCAACATATTTTTGTGGCTCTACTAGGAACTCTAGGGAAAAGACCAGTAAACATTACCCCTCAAAATTTTTAAGGTAGCTGTTTGCCAAATTTGCCTCCCTGCCGAAATCACCACATTTGAATTTAAAAGATAATTGACCACTTCCCATGTTTTTAATTTTTAAATACCATTGAAATATAATATTGTGAGGTCGAGAGCCGAAAGTCAAGGGCCTATGATGCTACATAATTTTTTAAGATCACCTAAGGAAAGTGTGGAGTGTTGCAATGTTATGGTGATTAGAAGATGGGATGTCCAAATTATAAAGGTAAGATGCTATGACAAGGGGTCCATCGTAAGATCGTAATATCAAAATGATGTCAAAAGTCATTGTAGATGTGGTATTGAGTCAAGGATGTGAAACATAAAGTTTATGATGTTACACTAGACTTGTAAGATTACAGAATCATAGGATAAGGAGAAGAGAGAGAAAGGCTTAAAATTTTATGTTGGTTGAGTGGTCAGATGCCTTAAATGACTCATTTGTGATGTTACGACAAAGGCCTTAACTGTAGCATCGAGAGGGAAAAAAGTTAGTGATACAATGCTATGAAAGTTAGACGATATCATAAGATCAGGGAATCATAGGATCATAAGGCTAAAAATGAAGACATGAGATATTACGAAGCTGCCGAAAACCATGAGATCATAAAGGGAAATTTTCTTGATTTTGATCTTACACTTGAGAGACACATGTTCAAGGAGATGGCACTACAGTTGGCATTCGCAATTGGGTTGAATTTTTTATTAGTCACAACATTTAAGTCTAAAGGAGGTATGGTTAGTTAAAGTCATATGGTCAATCGTGTGGAGACTTTGTGAGGTGGCAAAATAAAATCAGATTATTAGCCCACGTGGCCCATCTTGGTTGCAAGATTCAGTTGACCTATTGACTATGTTGGTTCATAGATCCAACTATGAAGAAGACATGTTTTTTACACAATCTGATCTTCATGATCAATTTCAACCACTCTCCAATGAATGCCATGCCTAGTGAATGGTGGAAAAACACTCCACCATCTCTAGTTTTATCCATCTACTTGGTTAGAATGACTTAATGGTGACATTCTATCTTCTCAAGGCTATGTTTTGCCAAAATATTGGATTTCATTGTATTTGAATCTGTACTAGGATTAGATTTTCCCCAGAACTATATGATTGTTCTTTGAGCATTTAAGACAATGGTTGGGGAGTGACTCCAGTTAGAAATATCTCAGTTATGCCTGAGCTACAAAGGCATATTTTGTAATTTTTGTAAGGGTTGATATTTTTCTAATTCTCTAGTATGGATTTCATACGTACTACTGTAATTTCTCATGCCTATGAACCATTATAATTCTCTACTGAGTCTCTTTTAGCCATTACACACTGTGCAAGGTTCTTTGCCTCTGGTTAATGTTTTTGTCTATGTTCTACAATTTGCATGAATTTATCTACTTTTAACATTGAATGATATTAAGTGGAGTTTCTTCCTATAGCATTCTTTTATTGTTTGATCTACATATAATTGTTGAATCAAGCAAGGTCTAAATCTGTATTCTTTGAGGTTACAACTGGTTGACTGTGCATTCATGGGCAAAGATAAGTTCAAACACTCTATTTTGGTGCATCAGCCCTTTAGGTTAGAGTAGGTAGATTTTCTTTCATGCATCCCTTCTCCCTTTTTCTCTCTATGAGTAGTTAGGTGCACCCTAGTAGCAAAGGAAGTTGGCCTTCTCCAAAGACTCAACCTCATAGTTCAAGTCCCATAGCTCGGAGATTGTTACCATGTTTCAAAAGATTGTCCTTAAGTAAAAAATTTAGACAAGGATGCAAACTTTTGTGACAATAGTTTTTGGCACGCTTGGTGGGACTAAGTTCAAGAAGATTTGAAGTTGATGCTAAGAAGATAGTGTTGGTCTCAGTATTCTAAGCCTTAAGAGGCTCATTTCCATAAGCACTTGGCAACTCTACACCCTTCATATCTAGTTCCAGACTAAAGTTGCTATGATTCATGCCCAAAGCTGAAACAAGGCCATCTTCTAGAGGTAATTTTCAGTATCAAGAACTCTCATATTCAAATCCTAGAAGAAGAAAGAATAGATTATCTCTATTACCAATTAGGAGTATAGAAGAAATACACATCCTTGCGAGGTCAATTTCCACTCCTCCTATTGTGAGATCTCAACCTAGAAAGCCATCAGATCATATTAATAGACTACTTGTTTATATGGCTAGAGCTCGTCCTTTTGCCACCTTTAATTGTGGAAGTCCTCTTTTATTGGCCCAAAGACATGACATACCAGTAGCTGCACTCAAAAGTATACTTGAATTTATTGGTGAAACCACTATTTCTCCCTTGGAACATATTCAAGAGGTCACAAATGTCTATAATATCCGTGGTATTACAGAAGGTAATGTGGCCATTAGACTCCTAGATTCATCTTTGAAAGGAAAATCTTGATAATGGTACAAAAGTCTATCACTTGGTTCTATAACATATTGGGATGGATTAGGAGTAGGACTATGTAAACACTTTGAGGAAAAAAGTGAGTATTTGTTAGTTTTAGAACAACTAACTAATATAAAAAGAGCCCCCCATGAATGTATCACCGATTTCAATTACAAATTTCAAAAAACATGGTATAGAATACCTACTTTAGTGAAGCCTACCCCTAGTAATACCTTCTTACATTACCTCAAAGCTTTTAATAGTGAAATTGCCACCACAATCAAAGCCATGGGATGAGACACTTTACCTAATGCTTATGAAATTGCAATAAGGGTAGAAAACATATTCATACAAGGAGGAAAGTTAGCTCCATGACCTCCTATGCCCTTCTTTCCTAATATCCCAAATCACCAACCAGTAATGGCCCCTATTTCCATAACTTTGACATCTCCAAATGGAATAGATGAAATCAAGGAGATGATGCAATCTATGATGTTGAACATAGATGAAAGATTGCAAGGCCAAGAGAATAAATTGGAAGATAGCTTCTCTATCATGCAAAAAGTGGGCAACAAAGTGGTGACATTGGAAAGGAAACAACCTCAAGGTAGTAAGGCTCATCAATTGCAATATCAAAATCCAAACAATGATAGGCCTCCAAATCATAACTATGGGAACAATTCTTTTGATTAGAGTAGGAATAATAGTCATGATTCAACCTCAAATGTAAACCAAAGTAGGGCCATAGTCCCTCAAAACAATATGGCCCAAGATCATGATTTTTGTCCCTCTTGTAATTACTCTTATGCCTATTGCATGCGTCAGAAGGTTGAATCTTATTTGGATTTGACCATTCAAGAGCTTGTAGTAGGACAATCATACAAGGAGAACCAATCCAAAGATGCCTCAAATATTTAAAGAAAGGGTAATTGCTTCTTTATGAATCATCAGGTGGAGGAACATTGTAATCTAAACCAAGATTCCATTGCTCACAACACTAGGAGAAAAATAAGAGCTATTGAAGATGTCACCCCTCCTCCTAATCAAGCTTCAATTTCAAATGTAGTGCCTCATGTACAAGTAGAAGATGATTGAGCCAATGCTCCTCTACAACAAAAATAGGTTACTTCTAGAGGAGGTGTTAATAGTCCCCAAGTTGTTCCATCTCAACCTCCTACACATGCAGCTCCCAAGGCTCCTCCTAAAGTACATAATGCCTCATTTAGTGTGGTAGACTAGATGAAGAAGACAAATGAGAATATTTCCATGTGGGATGTTCTTGCTTTTATACCCATGCAAAAGAGGTTGCTACACTAGGAGTTGGAAAGTATTGAACCAAAGGATAAACTACCTAGCATGGAAAGTGCCACAAGCCTAGTACAACCATAAAAGGAGGTAGAAACAAGTAAAAAGGTTAGACCTCTTCCATTTTATGTTTCTCTAATTATAAGGGATAAGATAATCCATAATTGCATGATTGATTTAGGGGCTAGTAGTTCAATGATGCCTAGGTGTGTTGCTGATGCTTTAGAAATGAAATATGAGCCCATTGTCAGGGATGTACTATAGTTGGATGGCAGTACTGTCAAGACTATAGGGATCCTTAGGAATGTGGAAATGACCCTACATGCATGCTCTGGTTGTACTATAACTCAAGATATTTCCATTGCTAAAGTCAAGCCGCATTCTTTCATTTGTCTGTCAAGAGACTTCACTACCCAAATAGGTGGTTACATATATTTTGATTGGTCATATATGTTTTTTAGAACAAGATATAGGACCAAGGATTCAATCAGAGTAGAGTCTCTAGCCCTCCATCATATTGAACCCTACACCCTTAATCTTATCAATATGAATTGCACTATCCTAGAAATGGATAAGAATGATATAGTGAATGAACCTACCACTTCTCTAGTAGAGGTACCTAATTTTCTCTTCAATAAATGGGCTAATGCATATCAATTTGATACCATATTAGAAACCCTTGAGACAGGTCTTGGTACATATGGTATGTCAGAAACAGATGCTCTTGTCTTTAATCTTATGAATCAGGGGTAGGTGTGATGTTGATTTCTCCTACAAAACTAAGGTACTAATTCTCTTTTAGAATCCTATTTAGTTGTACCAATAATGTGGCCAAGTATGAGTCCTTGATTTAGGGTCTTCTACTAGCTCACAAAAGAGGAATTCAAACTTTGAGTGTATATGGGGATAGTGAGTTGGTGGTTAATCAAGTGAGAAATCAAAATGTCACTAAGAATGGCTTGCTTAAGTGTTATAAACATAGAGTATGGGATTTTCTTGAAAGTTTTGATGCATTTAATGTTCAGAGCATCCCTAGAAAATAAAATAGACATGCTGATAGGCTTGCAACAGTGGGTGCATCTTATGATGTACCAAGGAATCTTGAGGAAGAGAAGAGACAACAAATTAAAGTGTTAGTTAGGCTTGGAATTCTTGACAACAACACCAATTAGAAATTTTTTGAATCTGATGCACAAATTGTAAATTTCTTGTAGAATGAGGCAAAATTCTCAGAGAGAAACTAATCTAGGTTACATGACTAGTATGGAGATCAGATCATTTATCTCAGTTCCAACAAATTTCCTAAAGGTATTATTACCTTAGAGAGTGTTTTCAACCCTAATGACCAAGCAAGAGGTAGAGTCATGAACTTCCCTACTGACAAAGATGATTATACACTAGTTGTGGTTGCTAATGGAAAGAGTTTAAACATAGGGAAGGTATGCTATGAAATTGAGTAAGAGAATTTCATTCACCTGTGTCAAGAATTTAATGATATATTTTCTTGGACATATGACGATTTAAAAGGTTTTGACCCAAGGTTGTTTTAGCATACCATAGACTTAATTGATGGTGTCAAACTAGTAAGACAAAAATAGAGGCTAGCGAATCCTAAAATTGAGCCATTAATGAGAAAAGAGCTATCTAAGCTAATTGAGGCTAATATAATTTTCCCTATCAAGCACTCATCATGGGTAGAAAACCTTGTCCCTATTAGAAAGAAGAATGGAGAGATTAGATTATGTGTGGAATTTAGGGATCTTAACCAAGCTTCCCTTAAGGATCAACAACCCTTTCCTTCCATGGAATAGATTTTGTGCAAGGTTAGTGGCTCAGAGATTTTCTCATTTCTTGATGGATTCTCTAGTTACAATCAGGTGCTAGTCAAAGAGTCTAATAGATAAAAGACTACATTCACCACCAATTGGGGCACCTATGCTTATAGTAAGATGCCTTTTGGGCTAATGAATGCAGGTGTCATGTTTCAAAAGGAAATGGAGATGGCCTTTAGAAACATGATTGAAAAGTTTGTATTGGTTGACCTTGATGATATCACAGTGTATTTAAAGAATGTAGAAGATCATTTTGGTCATCTCAGACAAGTGTTCATAAGGTGTAGAGAGTTTGGGGTATCCCTTAACCCAAGAAAGTGTGTCTTCACTACCAATAAAGGAAAGCTATTAGGACACATTGTTTCAAAGGATGGTTTAACTATTGATCTAGAGAGAACATAGATGATACTCTCTCTCTCTCTCTCTCTCTCTCTCTCTCTCTCTCTCTCTCTCTCTCTCTCTCTCTCTCTCTCTCTCTTCCTAGTCATAAGAAGGGTTTGCAAAGTCTTCTTGGTAGAATTAATTTTATGAGGAGGTTTATCCCTTAGTTAGCTATCATGGTGAAACCTCTTACAACCATGCTCAAAGAGAATATGGTCTTTTCATGGACCAAGGAAGAAAAGGTAAGTTTTGAAGAGATCAAAGCAACAATAGTCTCAGCCCCTACTCTTATCAATCCAAACTTTGAGAAAGATTTCATTCTTTATACTTTAGGTGGTGAGTCAAGTATGTCTACTATCTTGACTCAAACAAATGATAAGAATGAAGAACAACCTATTTCCTTCTTTATTGAAGGGATGCAAGGATATGCAGACAAATACAGTTATGTAGAGAAGCAAGTCCTTAGCTTTGAAGAAATTTAGACACCATCTATCTCATAACAAGATCCATTTTTTGGTACCCCATGCCAGTGTAAAGGATTTCCTTTTGAGCAAAGATATACGTGAGAAGAGAGTTGGTTGAATTACTAAAGTAATGGAATATGATGTTGACATCCAAATTATTGAGTTTATAAGAGGGAAGGGATTGTGCAAATAGATGATTTTGTCTTAGGAGTTAGATGAGGAATTGCCATGATATTGATAGAACAACAAGAAGCAAGAAATGGTAATCCAAAGAATTG
The DNA here is from genome assembly GCA_028749045.1 of Cupressus sempervirens. NCBI lineage: Eukaryota > Viridiplantae > Streptophyta > Pinopsida > Cupressales > Cupressaceae > Cupressus > Cupressus sempervirens. Next base: position 1,006,042,934 of record CM053787.1, on the reverse strand, counting down.
GATGAATGAAATGATGACCTTCTTGATAGGAAGTGGATACCCTCAAGGATTGGATAGAACTAAAAGAAGACAATATAAGCTATAGTCAATTCCTTATGTCATAGTTGATGGTATACTTTTCAAGAAATATTTTAATGGAGTCCTATTAAGATGCATGACACATACGAAGCTGAAAGAATGATCAAAGAGCTTCGTGATGGTCTTGATGGTGGCCACTTCTCAACAAGGACAATTGCAATTAAGATCATGAGGGCTAGTTACTACTAGCCATCCTTGTTCCATGATTATCAAAAGTATGTAATGAAGTGTTTAAAATGTGCCTTCCTCTCTAGTAAGAAAAATCTTGAAGCTCTTCCTCTTCATCCCATCCAAGTAGACCAACCTTTTGCTCAATGGGAATTGGATTTCATAGGCCCTATCAATCCTTCTTCCAACTTTGGTCACAAGTGGATTTTAGCTACTACAGATTACTTTACCAGATGGATAGAAGCAATAACATTAAAGGATGCCAAAGAATCTTCTATTATTGAATTTCTTGATGGAATCGTGACCAGGTTTGGCACTGTTTCAACCATTATTTTAGATAACGCAAAATCTTTTGTAGGGGCTTAGATTTGTGCATGGGCAGTTGATCATAATATCTACTTGAGCACATCCTCAAACTACTATCCTTAAGGCAATTGATTGGCTGAGTCATCCAACAAAAACCTAATTAGGATTATGAAAAGGACTATAGAGGACAATCATAGATGTTGGCATCAAAATTTAAGGATAGCATTATGGGCTGACAAAATAAAACCTAAGAAGGCCATAGGAAATTCACCCTTTATGTTGGTATATGGTAGGGAAGCAAGGCTTCGAATTTCATTAAAGTTTCCATCCCTAGAACTAGCTCAATAGCTGGAGGTAATGGAAAATGATGCCATGACATTAAGAATAGTAGAAGTGATGTAACTAGAAGAGAAGAGGAAACAAGCCATGCAGACCCTAGAAACACATCAACAATAGGTGAAAAGGAGTTTTGATAAGAAGGCTAGGGTCAAAGTCTTCAAAGAAGGTGATCTGGTATTAAGATGTGATGCAAATAGGGAAAAAATAGAGAGGCACTCAAAATTTGATACACTATGGAGTGGTCACTATGTGGTTATCAATTGCGAATAGGCCAATGCTTTTCAATTAAGTAGGCCCGATGGTGAAATTCTGCCTATTCTAGTTAATGGAATATATCTTAAGTCCTAATTCTAACAAAGGATGAGCACTTCATGTATATAATTCAGGATAGTTTCCTTTCTTGTTTCTTGTTTTCCAAGAAGTGCATGAGCACATCTGTTTTGTAGAGGTTGCAGAAGATTTTTTGGTTCCTAGTTCCAATTGTAGAGAGACAGTTTTGAGGTTTCTTGGGTATGTTTTATGTGATTTTTAGGGTTTTCTGGGTGGATTCTCGCATTTTTACAACTTTTTAGCCCAACAAATTCTTCAAGCCACTGGTCTATGCATAGCCAACTTGCATCCCCTCTAAGTCGCTAGAATTGTTGGCCAAATTTGTCTTCTTGCTAAAATCACCACATTTGAATTTAAAAGATAAATGACCACTTCCCATATTATTTAATTTTTAAATACCATGGAAATGTAATATCATGAGGTTAGGAGCTAGAAGTCAAGGGCCTTTGATGCTACAAAATTTTGTAAGATTGCATGAGGAAAGTATGGAGTGCTGTGATGGTACAATGGTCATAAGATCAGGGAGCCCAAATTATAAAGGTAATATGCTACAATAAGGGGTCCATTGTAAGATCGTAATATCAAAATGATGTCAAAGGTCATCATAGTATTGGTAAATTGAAACATAAGGCCATCTAATATTATGATATGGCATAGAATCGATAAAGTGAAACATAAGGTTTATGATGCTATAATGTAACATAGAGTCGGGGATGTGAAACATAAGGTTTATGATGTTTTGCCAAACTTGTAAGATTAGGGAATCATAGGATGAGGAGAAGAGAGAGAATTGGCGTAAGATTCTATGTTGGTCAAGTGGTTAGAGGCCTTAAAGGGCTCATTTGTGATGTTATGACAGAGGCCTTGACCATAGGATTAGGAGGTAGAAATGTTAGTGATACGATGCTACAAAAGTTAGAGGATATCGTAAGATTGGGGAATCGTAAGATCGTAAGGCCAAAAATGAAGACATGAGATATTATGAAGCTACCAGATTCTATGAGATCATAAAGAAAAATTTGCTTAATTTTGATCTTACGCTTGAGAGACACGTGTCCAAGGAGATAGCACTACAGTTGGCATTGGCAATTGGGTTGACATTTTTGTTAACTACAACAATTAAGTCTGAAGGAGGTGCAGCTACTTAAAGTGATACGGTCAATTGCATGGAGACTTTGTGAGGTGGTTAAATGAAATTAGATTATTGGCCCACATGGCCCATCTTGGTTGCAGGATTTAGTTGACCTATTGACTATGTTGGTTCATCGAGCCAACTATGAAGAAGAGATGTTTTTTGCACAATTTGATCTTCATGATCAATTTCAATCACTCTCTAATGAATACCATGCCTAGTGAACAATGGAAAAAAACTCCACCATCTCTAGTTTTATCCATCTACTTGGTCAAAATGACTTAATGATAGCGTTCTATCTTCTCAAAGCTCTATTTTGGAAAAATAATGAATTTCATTGTATTTGAATCTATACCAGGATAAGATTTTACCTAGAACTATATGATTATTCTTTGAAGCATTTAAGATAGTGGTTGGGGAGTAACTCCCATTAGAAATATCTCAGTTATGCCTGAGCTATCAAGGCAGATTTTATAATTTTAGTAAGGGTTGATCTTTTTCTGATTCTCTATTATTTCTTTCATGCATACTACTATAATTTCTCATGTGTCTAAACCATTGTAATCCTCTACTAAGTCTCTCTTAGCCATTAACACACTATGCAACGTTGTTTTCCTCTAGTTAATGTTTTTGTCTATGTTCTACAATTTTCATGATTGTATCGACTTTTGACATTCAAATGATACTAAGTGGAGTTTCTTCCTATAGCATTCTTTTGTTTTATGATCTACATGTAATTGTTGAATTAAGCAAGGTCTGAATTTGTATTCTTTGAGGTTACAATCAATTGACTATGCATTCATGGGAAGAGATAAGTTCAATCACTCTATTTTGGTGCATCACCCCTTTAGGTTAGAGTAGTTATATTTTCATTCATGCATCACTTCTTCCTTGTCCTCTCCAAGAGTAGTTAGATGCACCCTAGTAGCAAAGCAAGTCAACCTTCTCTAGAGACTCAACCTCATAGTTCAAGTCCTACAACTTGGAGGTTGTTTCCATGTTTCACAAGGTTGTCCTTAGGTAAAAAATTTGGACAAGGGTGCAAAATTTTGTGAGAATAGTAGCTTCTTAGGAATGAAGGTTGGTGACTCTATTTAAAAGATTTTATATTGACAACTCTATCTGAAATCCTGAACTCAGAATCATGGTTTGATACAAAGGAAAGGTAGAAAGTGACAATGAAGGTGATAGTGATGATGAATAATTTTCATACAAGAAGAATCAAGATTCTGATGAAAACATACATATTAATTTCCTTAAGAGTTATTATAGTGGTGCATGACTCGATCCAACAAAGTTTCATCAATCTTTTCTTCAAACTCTCCCAAAGATTGATGAATAGGATGGACAAGACAATCATTTTTTCTCACACATGGGAATTTTTGTCAAAAATAAATGTGTCTTGTCAAGATAAAAAAGAGTTCATTTAGAAGCAAGATTTATGTGAGTGTACGTTGGAGAATGATAACCAAGAAAGTAGCTCAACACCTACAATTGTTTCTCAACAAAATAACACTTCTAATGATCCTAATCAAGTTTGGTTTTTAAAAAAAGATACATGCTTCATTGCTTCAAAAGTTGCAGGATATTGAACAAGAAGATAAAGGTGACAATCCTTTTCTTTTTGATGAAATATCTTATGAGAAAAATGTTGAAAGAGATTCATTAGAAGTTGCATACCAAGAAACTAATAAAAAAGAAGCGAGTTAAATGGTAAAAGAACATTGTATTAAGCTTTGTCATAAGCATTGCAAAGATCTTGAGAAGGCAATAGAATTCATTCATGAATTGGAAAACTAGGATGTTGATGAAGAGACATCAAAGTAACACCAACAATTTGAAGAGTAGGATGAAGAGAGAGTATCAAATAATGAATTTTTTTTAGTTTCTATTCCATGTTGGTGTCTTGATACTTCAGATCATGACTTCCTATGTGGAGAAGATCTTCCCATTCATCCTTCATTGATTTTTAAAGAGGAGATGCATGTTGATAAAATTCAAGGTATGGACTCATCGATGTCTTCTTCTAGTGTACCATTGGCTAATGATTAACTTTTGCAAGATGATGAAAATATTGTTGAAGTTGTTTATGATAATAAGTTAGTAGGAAGTTTTCCATTGCAAAAGTTACAAATTATGGATACTACCATTGCAAGTCCATATATGGAAAGTAATGACACTAATATCAAGAATGAGATGGATTTAGAAGGGATTAATTCTATGTCCATGAGTAAAAAAATTGAAAAATCATCTCAAAGAGTGTCATCGATAGAGTCTTAGTGTTGATAAATTCAAAAAGGTTCATGACAATGTCCAAAGGTATGTAAGGCCCTCTCTTGATTAGTGTCATGCTACTTTAGGTAGCGATTCTCTTTGTACTACAAACACTTCTCAAGTTTTTGGTCATGATGATAATTCACCATTAACAAAGATACATACATACAAAGAGACATTCACTCCTTAGGGTACTGTACAAATTGAAAAGAATCATATTGTATTTCAGCATTCACATGGAACAAATAGTGATATAGAGGCCTCATATCAATTTGTGAAGGGATCAAGGGTTCATGAAGAATGTTAAAATCAAGAGATTAAAATATGAAGATTTTAAACATTTCAAGATTTTTCTAGTTTCCTTTTCAACCTTTTCTAGATACGAGTTAAACATTTGAAAAGCATCATATTTTCTTCTCAAAAACATATTTGTCATCATTCTTGAGTAATCATCAACAAATAAAATAAAGTATTTGTCACCTTTGTAGCTTTGCACATCAATTGGTCCACATAGATCAGTATGAACTAATTTCAAAACTTCTTTTGAAGTATGAGTCTTACTCTTAAAACTAGACCTTGCCATCTTGCCTAACTGACATTGTTTGCAAATTGCATTATCAGGTTTCTTCAGTTTTAGAAAACCTCTAACTCTTTTCATCTCACTAATACTAACCAAGCTGTCAAAATTTAAATGACAAAATCTTTTGTGCCATAGCCACACATCATCAAATTTTAAAACAAGAAAAGTAGCTTCATTCATGTCAAGATAAAATAGATTACCTCTAGTATGATCTCCACTCCCAATGAGTTCTCCATCATCATCATAGATCTCAACTTTCTTGTGTTCAAATTCAACTTTGTATCCTAAACTATTCAATTGTGACACACTCAACATATTATAGTTAAGTCCTTCTACATAGTAAGCATTGTCACACATGATCTTGTTTGTCAATCTTAATGGTCCTTTACCTTTCACTGGACAGGGCACATCATTACCAAATCTAACACTATTTCCATTATAATGCTCACGGGTAATGAACTGACTTTTTTCACTAGTCATGTAATGAGAACATATAGTGTCAATGCTCCATCTTTCACCTTTGGTTACATAAGATACTAATGCAATTGCCTCATCTTCATCTAAATCATCTTTCATAGAAACATACACAACTTCATCATCATGATAATCTAATTCATCATTAAACTCTTCTTCAATAATGTAACAAGCTTTCTTTTCCTTTTCTTTATAGCCTTTGTCACTCTCATCTTTTCTACGGTCTCAAAATTCATCTTCATTTTTATTGTTTTTCTTCTTAGGACACCTTGCTATAATATGGCCAACTTCATTGCAATCAAAACACATGATGGGTAACTTACCTTTGCATCTATGAAGTCTCCTAGCTAACAGTGTTTCCAATTCTTCTAGATCTTCATCATCTATGTCATTGTCACTAGCAACATGCTTGACATTTTCCTTTCCTTTGGGTTCTTTTAGTGTTAGCTTAACTTTGAAACTAGACTCAATATTTTTAGATTTGAAATTATCAAAATTAAAAAGCATTGAGTCTACCAACTAGTCCCTCAAGGGTTAGATCACTACCACGAGTACACTTCAGTTCTTGTATAGTAGAGACTCTAATAACATAGATAGGTAGTAGGGTTCTTAACACTTTTCTAATCATACTCTCATCTTCAATAATTCCATTTTCTTCTTGGATTGCATTTACAACATCTTTGAATCTTGTACAATACTAGAATATAGTCTCACCTTCTAGCATTCTCATTACATCAAAATTTCATCTTTTAATTTCTACTTTGGCTCTCAACACATTCTTGTCTCCTCCATAGATCTTTTTTAGGCCATCCCACATTCCATTAGAAGTGGTACATTTTTTGATGTCTTCAAACTCTAAATAGCTTAGGGCAGATGTAATGTCCAACATTTCCTGATTGTGCTCTTTCTTCTATTTGAGTTGTTCAATAGTTAGGGCTCCAACTATTGTAACATATTTAGTGGTTATGGTTGTCTATGCATAATCTCCAAGGCCTTCTAGATGAAACTTCATCAAACCTTTCCATGTAGGAAATTTTTCCTTGTTTAACTTGGGTACTACCTTTCTGTACATCCTAATCTTTAGTTTCAAGTACCTTCAAACTATTTCCTTCACAAGCACTAAATGATTTGATACCAATTGTTGGAATACTTTAGAATAACTAAGAGTGGCGTGAATTAGTTATCCAAGGTCCAAATGTATAGATAACATTTTTCAATACTTAACATATACATGTGCATGCATTGATCAACCAATATATCAAACCATAGTATATTATTGTCCTAGGTCAAATGAACTTTGTAGAAATGTAAAAATGAAATACTAAAAAATCAGTCATACAATTTGACACAAGGATTTTATGTGGAAACCAAATTTGGGAAAAATCACCAGTAACATGCTACCAATTTTTAGTCTTTTGAAGTGAGCTCTACGAGGAGCCAACCATTTTAAAGTTTATAATGCACACTATTTAATGTGACCTTGATTAAAGGATTTCATTCACCCTATTAGGAGTGAGCCTTGTTAGAGGACTTTAGAAGATTCCATTAGAATATCCCTATTAAAGGATTTACTGATGACTTGTAGGTCAACCTTAATCCAAAGGATTTATTTAGAGTGATACAATTGTTAGAAAGTAACAATAGGACTTGATCTAATAACAAAAAAAATCGCAACTTACAAATCTCTTATTTATTCCTCCATACTACTTAGCATTCAATCTCTTTTGAGTTTGACTACGTGTTCCCTCTTCAAGCCTTCACCTCCTTAAGTCTTCATGCTTAGTAGGTCAATTGCAGGTTCATTCCTTAGGCCACCAAATGAAGCAACACCTGAAGAATCCTTGTCTATCTCTGGTTTGCACTATGACACTTTTCTTTTGGCATGTTATCTCCTTATATAGATAATTTAGATCTTTTGTCACTTAACCAAAATCATCCATCTTAGGGTTAGGTCAGATTCATCAAATCTACCCTCTTTTTCATTTTATTCCCTCTAGAAACTTCTCTTACAATCCTCTTCAAATTCAACTCAAAATGGTTTATCTTGAATTATGTGCCACCATCTCATCATGTACTTATCTTCCACATTCTTCACATAATTCAAGAAATCAACATTGTCAGCTCAAATTTGTCAAATCTTGGATCAAACTCATTTTACTAGCACTCGGTAATTACTAGCACTCAGCAATAACATGTTGTTTTATCAGCAATAATTATCTTTTGATGCTCATTCAACACTAGTTTTCTTAGCATATACTAAGTTTAATTAGTGCTTGACAGATACTAAAATTCCTTCTCTTGGTCCATACTAGATTCCCTCGATCGCAATAACTTTCTGTTCAACCTACACTGACTTTCTCGCTTCCACTGTTGGCTCGGTTAGGCTTGATAGAAACATTTATTTGCTTAGCCTTTTTCTTGTCTTTGCTTAAGTATCCTTTCATTATAGCCTTAAGTAGATAAATGATACAGTTTATCATCAAAGTCTTACTTGGTCTTAGGGATTCTTTTATACACCATATAACTCAAGCTTTCTCTAGGTACTCTTGTTATCCTTCTCAAATCCTCTTCATCAATCAATCAAATGATAGCATTCAAACCAAATTAGCAATTGTCTCACCAGCACATAGAAAGTTTGACATTAGTGAAAAAATAATGATTGTTCCATGATAGGTTTCATCAATCTTCCTCATTGTCTACATCAACAATTTTCTTCATTTCAACAACAAGTATGACACCTTTTGATATATGGTATGGTTATCCACCTAATGTGAAATATTTCAAGGTTTTTGGAAGAAAATGTTATATAATGAAAGGTAATAGGAATGGAAAACTTGATATTAAAAGTGATGAAGACATATTATTAGGTTATTCCACTAAGAGGAAAGCATATAAGTATTTGAACTCTAACACTAACAAAGTTGTGGAAAGTGCAAATGTTTAAGTTGATGAATATGGTGAAAAGAGTAAAGTTGAATGTAAGAAGGAACCTAAATATTGTAGAAGTTTCATATATATTGGTGAAGGTGAGCCCAACACCTTACTTGAACATGAGAAGAAATTTGTCGATCAACAACAACTAGTACATGCCAAGCATCAGGAAATGCATGTTGAGCATCAGGAAGAGCTTTCCAAGTGACAGCCAATAATTGCCAAACAATTAGAAAAACAAGAAGAAATACATGAAGCTCTACCTTAAGCAAATCTACAAGTTTAAATTGAAGAATAAGAAAGAAGAAATGATCCTACATTAGCAAAATATGTAAGAATACATCATGCACTTGATAAAATTATTGGAGACAAAGATTCTGGAATTATGACAAGGAAAAGATTGATAAGTGATACATTCTTACTATGTGAATTTGAGCCCAAATCAATGAAGGATGATTTGGATAATGAACATTGGATTCAAGAAACAAATGAAGGGATTGAGTAGATAGAGAAATACAAAACTTGGTCACTGGTACCTAGACCAAAAGATAAGAATGTTATTGGAACAAAGTGGGTATTTAAAAACAAGTTGAATGAGAAAGGTCAGAACCCTGCTAGTGTATTCTTCTTACAAAGGATTCAAAGTGTACCAAATTGATGTCAAATTTTCATTTCTAAATGGAACTTTGGAAGAAGAAGTCTACATTACATAACCTTAAGGATTTTCGAACCCAAAATGATACAGTATGTAAGTTGCGCAAAGCTTTGTGGATTTATACAATCCCCTAGGGCATGGTATGAAAGATTTCATACATATTTGGTGAAGATTGGTTTTTCAAGGACTAATGACAATGAAAATCTATATTTGAAGTCTGAATATGAAAAAGGGATACTTTTGGCTGAGATATTTGTTGATGATATCATATTTGGAGGAAAGGATGAATTGTGTAAGTCATTTAAATATCAAATGAGGCAAGAGTTTGAGATCTCTATGTTTGGAGAGATCAAAATTTTTATTGGATTGTAAGTGTATCAAATGAAGAAAGGTATCTAAATTACTCAATCAAACTATATCAAGGAGATACTCAAAATTTTTGGAATGAAAGACTCAAGACTAGTTCAAACACCCATGACTACTAGACAATAAGTTTTAAAGAATGATAATTCTACTAATGTGAACCAAACCTTATATAGATCAATTATTGGAAAGTTGCAATATGTTGTTTCCTGAGTAGAATAGATATTGCACTAGCAATTGGGATTGTTCCTATATTTTCTTCAAATTCTAAGGAGAATCACATGATGGATGTGAAAAGAATACTGAGATATCTAAAAGGAATAGAAAATTGTGGACTGTATTACAAGAAGAATGACAAGTTTGAACTAAACATGTGTACTGATGTAGATTGGGCTAGAAATGTTGGTGATAGAAAGAGTACAAGTGGTTTAGATTTGTTTATGAGAAAGATACTAGTTTCATTGATAAACAAGAACCAGAATTGCAACTCCTAATCTATGATAGAAGCTGAATATGTAGCAATAATAGTTAATTGTTATAACATAGTGTGGATAAAAAAATTGTTGAAAGGAATGAAGGAAGACATCACTGAACCTGTTGTTATATTTAATGATAACACAAGTGCTATAAACATATCTAAAAACCCTATGATGCATAGTAAGACCAAGCATATTTCTATCAAGTATCATTACTTGAGAGAGGTGGTACAAGACAAATTAGTGAGATTGGAGTATGTGAATACAAAGGAACAAATAATAGATATATTGCCAAAATCCTTACCTAAGGATGAGCATGAATATATAAGAGGTAAATTAAGGGTGATTCCCCTAACTAAGGCTACTTAAGATGAGATGGAGCTTTGCATCAAATGTGTTGATTAGAATATTCTAGAAATTGATCCAAAAGGTCACACTTTACGAATTGCCTAAAGCTATGAAGAGAGAATTACAAGATATTGGATTAATCATAAGTAAGATGATAGAGGATGAACCTAGTTCATAGAACTAACTAAGAGCTATCTACATGTTGAATATGTATGAGACTAGGTTACCTGAAGATGTTGAAGTGTCTTTGGAAGCATCTTAGGCATTGTTGTCAAAGAGGGAAAGAATATAAAGTTACCATCAATAGTGAAAAAGAGAGAGATTATGTTGTTACCATATGAAGAATAAAAGAGGAAGAGATTATAGAAGTCAACAGGGAGAAGTCCTGAGGTTACCATTTGTAAGGTGTAAAAATATGGTTGAATAGGGTTTAAAAGAGTGCACATGAAAGAGACCCTAAACCCATATTTTTATACATACATTTGAATTTTAAGGAGATGGAATGTAAATATGAAAATGCTAATATTGAAATGAAGATATGAAAGTAGTTACCTCTGGAAAAGAACCTTCTAGAAACCCTATCAAACAATCTTAGAAACTATTAATTTTTGCAACTCTAAACCGAAATTGTGAGATCTAAAAAACCCAACAATATTTTTCTTTTCTAAGCCAAGTTGTCCTTGACCCCTTTATTTCCAACCTTGACCTGCGCTACTCTAATGGGAATTTCGTTCACGAATCCCAAAAGTTTTCTAAAAAGGGTACTCAAATTTGCACTGATATTCATTGTCCCATACTTGCATCTACAAGAAAAAGGGCTTTGATGTTTAGATGAGGGGTTTGCCTATGTCAAACCTTGATTTGGAATCAACCTCAATAATAGAATTGAAATAGAGAATGCTAGATAGTAGTAGAAGTAAATCTAACAACAAAGCTATGATATTCAATAGATATGCAATTGTATTTGAAATGTTAAAAAGTATATTGATATGAAAGCTTGGACTAAATAATGTAAATCAAAACCATAAATGAAAATCAAAACATACATGATTTTATGCTTGAAATCCACCTTGAGGAAAGAATGACTAGATCTTGAAGATGAACAAAGGATCTTGAAGGAAGATCACACCACCATGATGGATAGATCTAGGGTTTGAATAATAAATATTTGAATGATTGAACCAAATCCCTTGAAAGGCTTGAATGCTTAAATCATTGATCTTCAATGGAGAACTTGAATGCTTGAATGGGTTATTGCTTTCTCACTTTATTTGCTTGCTTGAATTCAATGGAAGTTGGATGCTTGATCATGAAAAGTAAATATCTCCTCATGAAAAGTGGATATCTCCTTGCTTGTATCTTGTGTGTCTAAAATGAGGGAGGAAGCTTCCTTATATACTATTATAGGGCCAAAATTTCTAGAGAGGTCAGCATAGGAGAATTAAATTCCAATTAAGCCTTAACCCCTAGAAATGGTCCTAGATTAAATGTAATTTAAGGGTTTATCATTCCAAAGCCCAAAACAACTAACCTATCTAAGAAAGACAACAAACTTCCAAACCTCTCCCCGCATTCGACCAAATTTATGATGAAAAAGGGGGACCTGGGTCAAGGTCAACCTTAAATTTGACCTAGTTTAGGGTCGAGGTCATCCTTGACCTAGGTCAAGGTTGAGGTTGACCTTGACCCAAGGGTTAAGGACCCCTAGAAAATGAGACACAAGGGAAAAATAGTGCCTGGGGAGGCTCAAATAAAGCCCTAAATAGGCAGAGAAGATGAGAAGTGGGTAGAAAAAAGGAGACAACAGATGAAGGCTTAAAACACCCCCTAAGGAGGGCTAAATATTCTTAACATGGAAGTGCTTCCAGTTTAAGATGATACAATATTTATTGAGCAAAGAGGGAGTGTATGTTACCTCACAGTAAAGATGGAGCGATTTTGGAACATAAAGGAAGATGCATTTCCATTAAGAGAGATTGTGAAGTAGTTCAGATGATGTATATAAAAGAGGGAGATCCTATGTTATGATATGATAGAGGGATCCTAAGTGTTGTTATAACTAGAGGTATTGCATATCAAAGATCCATGAGTGAGAATAAGAATGAAAGGTGTTGCATATCAGATTTCCATGAATGAGAATTAGAATGAAACTAAAAGACAGATTGTTGGACACTACAGATATGAGAATCATAATGAAACTAAGGATATTAATGAAAATCTAATACTGGAAACAGAGGGAGTTTCTTGAAGCAAAGTTGAATATTTTGGATTGTATGGTAACTAGAGGTGTTGGCATCAATGCCAAAGAGGGAGATTGTTGGACATTACAATTAGAACAAATATTATATTGTCATTGATGTCAAACCTTATTGGTGAGATAATTTATACCTAAGTAGAGTGCCATATCAAGACGATTGGTTAAGAGGATTTGAGAAGAAGTGATAACAAGAGGACCTAGTGGAAAGATTGAGTTATGGGAAATTACAATGGGCACTTGATTAGTTGACTTTGGAAAAATAATGTGTAGTTTAATCATAACAATAAGTGAAGAAGATAATTGTGTTAAATCTTAGAAGAAATGATCAATGAAGAACAAGTACATAGGCTTAACCAAGCTTCAAAGTAGAAGATTAAGGAACTTATAGTTGAAGTTGAGTTGTGTTAGTGTCGACTGAGTGAACAATAGAAGGCAAGAAAATTTAGTGTTGACCAAGCGCTAGTAAAGAAAATGTATCACTAAAGTGGGTCGAGCGAAGACAGTGTAAGCCGAGAAAAGACAGTGTAAGCCAAGTGAGATAGTTTAGTGATGATTGGGTTATCTAGTGATGACTAAGGCTGAAGAACACAATGTTTGTTGAGTAACAAAATTTTATAGTTTGTGAAGGAATGGAGATTCTTGGCCGACATTTTTGAATTCTTGAAATATGTAAAGCATGTTGAAGATAAGGATTGATGAACTAGAATATTCAATGCAAGAGAAACTATGTTTGAGCATTTCTATGCATGGATTCAAAGAGAAGTTTTGAGAAGTTTCTAGAAGGAGAAGGAGGAGGAGGAAATGAAAAGGTGGAAGGATTTGATGAATCTAACCTAAACCTAACATCAATAGTGGTGTTTAAGTAGAAAAAAGGCCAAGCTACCTATTTAAGGAGGCATGAGGATTAACCTACAGAGGTTAGCAGACCTGAAAAATTTGGAGTAGTTGTTGATTCTATTGATTGGAAAATTTGAGTAGAAGGTTGAATAGTGAAGTGTTAAGGTGATGAGTGATTTATTGAAGGGTTGATAAGTAAATCAGTGATGGAGATGATAATGGAGGTCAGTCAACAAGTTAGCTGTTGAACAGAATTGTGATCCACATTTGCAAAGTGATTTGTATTTAATCAGATCAACCTTATATTACTTTCTATCCATTGATCCTTTTTTATCAAGGTTGACCTAATAGTCATTTGTAAATCCTTTAATCAAGGTGACATTTTAATAGAATTTTATTAAGTCCTCTAACAATGCCACTCCTAAAAAGGTGACTAAATCCTTTAATAGAGTCACACCTAATAGTATGTATTTTAACCTTTAACAAGGTTGGCTCCTAATAGAACTCACTTCAAAGGATTGAAAAATTGGTGACATGTTGCTAGTGAGTTTTCCCAAATTGGGTTTCCATGTTAAATCTTGGTGTCTTACTTATGTGGATGTTATTTGAGATGTTTACTCTTTAATGGTTTTACGTTTTTCAAGTTTGTTATTATTGGGATAATAGGCTACAAGTTTATGTTGTTAATAAATTTCTATAAAGATCGAGTGGATTAGATATTAGATCTAAGTTGTTTGATGAGTTGAAAATTTTAATTACTATATTTGGACCTTTTGATAACTGATTCAATCCCCCTCCCCATCAGTTATTCTAAATCATTCTAACACTAGAATACTTAGATAATAGATCAAAGATCCTCATTCATCCTTATCATCAGACACATTAAGCTTTTATTTCATTGCCTTGTGCTCCTGCATTGGGATCAATAAAATCATGCATCAATCCTAATATATTTTACCTAATCTTTGTCTCAATCTTGGTAAACCATTTCCTAGCTCAGTAAAATTCAACAAGATAAATTTTAGTTCATTTATAAACTTTGATGTGTATTATGCATATCTTGGTAAACACTAACTAATCTTCTCGATAATGTCATGTACCTTGGGTAATAAACTTGCTTGGTTATAACACTCTACTTGGCAAATGATATTCTTGATTAATACTATACTTGATGATCATTATGCTTACTAATTTATACTTCACTCGTATCCATATTTGTTCAGCAACAAGGTTCACCTTCCTTCCTTCCATGTATTCACCGCCCATAATTTTTACACAAATGACAACACTTGAATGAATTTAACAGTAATATACTCATGTTTCTATTCACACTAAAGCATGTATTTGTAACAATCTTGTGTTGCAGATTCAGGTGCAAGCTAATAAAGTGGCTTTGGAGGTGACCCACCTTGAGGAGATTCTTAATAGTTGGAGAAATGCCTTGTGGATAGTGGTGTAATTGCCACTAGCTACTTTTTCTACTGACCACACTTTGCCTCCATGTAGACATTGTCTCAGTTGTAATTTATCTGCCCGCTACTCACAAACCTCATGGTCTCAAGCCCTTGTAGCTCTTCTAGTGGAGGTTGGGACAAGAGCCCTTGTAGCTCTTCTAGTGGAGGTTGGGACAAGGGACATGACTGCTCTACCCAACCTAGTTGACATAAGTCTAGTTGGTCCCTTGTTACTACTCCCACCTCCTCCTTTTGCTATTGTGTGGCCCACCACCACCAATGACAAATGGTTTTCTCAGACGACGCTTGCAATTTTCTCCGCCTAGGATGTAGGAGGAAGATAAAATAAAAGAATGAAGATGATGGGTGGTCTTTCCTTGACCCACCTCCAAACCCTGCTGATGTATAGGTTCTAATGATCGACATGATCCTCCTCCCTTAGCTGACACAATTCTAGCAACTTGAGGGATTTCAATTCTATTTTTTATGAATAGTTGATAATTGTGATGCTTGACTCTAGCGGAGTGATCTTGTATCCCTCTCCCCTTTTTTGTGAATATGTAATTTTATATTTATATTAATAGAAAGAAACTATTGATTAAAAAAAGGACTCAAATTCAAGTTCCCACATAAAAGACTCACAAATTACTGTTGTTCTAAAAAAGATGATCATCTTTATATTATTATTACATTAAAAATAAATTAATATTACACCTTTTTTTGAAATTTATTTTGACAAATGTCATACATAATATAGAAAATGATTTTATTCACTCAAAACCAAATCTTTCAATGCATTCATTTATTTATTTGACAAATTGTATCATTAAACTCAGCACTCAATTGTAGTTATGTCTTTCGACGAAATAAAACTAGCTTAAAATCTTAATACATCTATTTAACAGATTCTAGATACTAAAGAGTTGTCAGTTGAGACGCCTTTATTGAAATTATTATATCAATAGATAAGTAATCCTCTCATATGGTGAAGCAACCGTCGGCTCAGTATGAACATGTTATAAATATTTCAATCATAAGAGTTATATAAAGCAGAAGATAAAAAGCACGCAATTGGTTTAGAGTTATTCTTGTGTGTGATACTCAAAGCAGTGTGACTACTTGTAAGAATTTGTTGAAAATGGGTTGCACAGTCTCAGGATGTTTGGATGCGAAGGAGGCCCGAGTTGTGATGTTGGGTCTTGATGCAGCAGGCAAAACCACCATTTTATACAACTTGCAGCTTGGGGAAGTGATACGATCGTTTCCCACGGTGGGTTTCAACGTGGAGAGTTTGGAGTACAAAAATACCAAGTTTCTTGTGTGGGACGTTGGTGGGCAGGAAAACATGAGGCATCTGTGGAGAGACTACATTGGCAAGTGCAGAGCTGTTGTTTTCGTCGTGGACAGCAGTGATAGAGATCGCATTTATGAGGCCACTGAGATGTTGCACAGGATAATGAGCGAGCAGTCTCTCAGAAATGCTTCCCTTCTTCTCTTTGCAAACAAGCAGGACTCTCCCAGTGCAATGACTTGTGAGGAGATAAGGGACAAGCTTGATCTGCAATCTTTGCCTCAGAGCCGATGGCACGTTCAGGAATCCTGTGCTATTTCAGGGAAAGGCTTGTTTGATGGCTTGGATTGGCTTTCAAATAATATTTAGGGTTTCACTTTGATCTTGTAACAGTTATTCTTTTGTGCTAAAAATAATTACACAAGGAATTATTATATAAACATAGTTAAAGAAAAACGCCAGATGAGTTATGTGACACGAGATAAACATCTAGTTACATAGCAATAATAATAATAATAATATGATGTACCTGTCCTATACATAGATATGAGAAAAGTATTAACAGTTCCTGCCATGGCTATAGTCGTCCATGTCCATCCACACAATTACTTGATCTAAGTGCTCATTAAAGCTATTGAATGTTGAGATGCTACATTAAATAAAATTCACTATATTTGATATATGCATCCCTTTCAAAAGGCTTTGATAGTTTCCAAGATGGTTTTTAAAAGGATAACTTCATCGTGGATCTATATTTCGTTTATTTATTATTATTATTTTATTTTAATTTTAAATTTAGGTCTTATTATTATACTATTTTTAACCGTATTATTATTTTTCTGCAAATTTCCGTTAATCTTTAGAAAATTAACAAATTGGTAATGTCACTGCTTGTTAAGACTATCCATTGCTTAAAAATATTCATATTCAGTAAATCTTTGATCCTTTGATCAATGGCCAACCTCCAAACCCAAATTTTATGGATTATTCAAATAAAAATGATGTTAATACTAAAGATAGTTCCATTAATCATGTTGATAATCCTAACATTGTGGATATCATGTAGGATGATCATAAAGGACATTTGTTACTTTTGCAATTTTTATATGAGGATGAATATGTTGTTTTACATTCTTCTATTCTTGCTGAATATATTGTTTTACATGCTTCTATTCTTGGATATATTGTAGTTTACATGCTTCTATTTTTATATGTTGTTTTACATTGTTTTAATCAAGATGACATTTTAATGGAATGATCTAAGGAATTCTAACTAGGTCACTCCTAACAGGGTAATTAAATTCTTTAACGAGGTTATAAAAATGTATTTTGTAACCTTTAATAGGTTGGCTATTAACTCAAATCACTTTAGAAGAGTGAAAAGTGGTAGCAAGTTACTTGGTGTTTATTTTCCAAATTGGGTTTCTATATTAAATTTTGGTATTATAATTATGTGAATGTTATTTTCATGATGCATGATTTTGCTATTATTTATTTCTATTACTCAATATATACTGAACAAAGAGTTAGTGATAAATGAATAAGTTAAGTTGTTGATGAGTTGCTATATTTTCTGAGTGGGTTTATGAGTTTGAATAAGTTGTTTGAAGTTGTTAACAGTTAAATTGGTACATCTAGACCTGAGGATAATTGATTCACCCCCCCTCTTAGTTATTCTAATAATTTTAACAGGGAGAAGGTAAATAATGACACTACCTTAAAATTGAATGCATGATAGTTAGCCCTCAAGATTATTAATGATAAAATGAATTTGGGCTCGAGGTAGAAACCTTTGTGCTTGAATGTTTTCCCTAGTTATGTGCCTATCTAGAATGGGGG